>PVLD010032589.1:0-14479 GCA_004027595.1 Dinomys branickii
CTGCGCCGGGTCGGGGGGCGGGAGGGATCGAGCCGTCTGTACTCTCGGGGCGCCAGGGCCCAGCAAATCCTGAACATACTTTGATTAATAAGATATTGAACATACCTTATTATTTTCATATCTTGATCATCTTCACCTTCTTCCATTTCCCTCTCCCTAATCTTCTTCCTTATCTTCAAAAGTCTGCCTTCTTTGTCTTTCCACTTATCCTTTATTTTATTCATTTATTTGTTTATATTTCAGGTCTCTCATAAAAGAGAAACCGTGTCTATAGTAGTGCAGTTCAAAATAGCTAAGCTCTGGAAATAGCCTCGATGTCCATCAGCACACAAATTGATAACAATTGGATAATAACATTCATCTTACACAGCTAGAAGTTCAAAAATAGTGTGGACTTTGGGAGTGGTACGATCAAGTTCCCAGTTCTACTACCCCTAATTCCTTTGTCTTCTCTAGCACACTTTGGTCTCAGACTGGGTTCATGGAAGATGACTGCCTAATGTCACTGGGGAAATACACTTCCTTGTTTATATTCAGTAACAGAAATATCTCTTAATCATAAAATAAAAATCACTGACCTTCACTTTGATTTTGATTAAGTCTATGTGTCCACCACTGTATCCATAATAGTTGTTAGATACTTTTCATGCATTTATTAGCTTAATTTTCTAAGCCAATCAACCAGCAAGGATTTTTGGATTGCCTAGATTGAGACAATCAGGATGAATTCATAGAGCTGAGGACAAGCTTGCTTTCTCTCGGTTAGTTGTGTTTTTATGATTGGGTATTGAATTATGAGCACAATTATAAGTCTTACAAAATAGGAAGATAAAGGATGGGTGTTAGGTAGCCATTAACCTATGTCCTCTACAGTAATACTTAAAACATGCAAATGTTTCTTCCTTGCCCCCCCACCCCAGACTCTTTAAACTCACCTACCACAGTCATCAATACCCAGTTTTCCAACAAAAATCTGCATATAGGTTGAAAAACAGAGTATTCCTACAAAACTCACACTATAGCTGGTCATCTGGGAAAAAGAATACTTTTGTTCTGTGAAGATGTAAACAACTAATATGGGAGCCAAGAGTGAGATGAAAGTTCTAAGTAGCCCTGGCTGAGTATAAAGATCTTAATAAGAAATACAGCAGACTGTAATTGAAATGGCCTGTTTCACAAATTAGTTGGCTGTCTGTTACTAGAGTTATTTAAAGACCTGCTGAATGACCCCTAGGCATGGGAGACTGTAGAGATTTCTCTACTAGGTAGAAGATTAGAAGAAAAGACTGCAAAGGTCACTTCTGACTCTACTATGGTATAATTCTTTGAGGGATCTGTGATTCAGCTCAAAATAAATCGACAAGCACCTCAGCAAACTAATGAAGGTGTATTGTGAGCGACACAGCCTGTCAATGAGATAAATTAGATTCAGATTTGATGGACAACCGATCAATGACATAGACACATCTGTGCAATGGAGCTGGATGGTGAAGATAGTAGTGATGAGTTCCAGCAAGTGTATCCCGATGAACCAGACAGTTTGTCTTCAGGGAAAGGGAATTTAGAGGAAGCTTCCTTACCTCCTCCTGTGTGTCCTTGTATTTGCTTTAAAATAGGAAGCAAATGAATATGCCAATCACAAGATTCTCTTGGAACTTGTGATGCTATATGCTGAAATGATTTTTCTTTTTTTTTTTTTGACATATTCTGTGCATACCTTAGATCTTCATCTTCAGGGTGACTCTCCAGTCTCAAGTAAGTTGATGTGAATTGCCTTCTTCATTTAATAAACTACAGGTTTATTTTTCATTGCATTCCTTTCTAAACATGTTGTTCAAATGACTTTAAGAAATGATCTCAGTTTCCCTCATTCACTCAGCTCATTTGAAGCATGTGGCCCAGACGGAGGATAAACTTACTTATAAGGATAAACTTGCTTACTCTGGACTTCATGTCTGTCTGACAACATATGGAGAATGATCATTTTTAGCACATACTTGCCTGGAAGACCAAGGAATGAACCTTTATTATGGATCTAAGTCAATAATTTTACTATCTAGGCATGCGTATTTTTCTCTCCTTTTTCGTCTTAGTGTTTATTTTATTCCCCCTTCCACTCTTATCAGCTTGTTGGTTACACATTCTTTTATTATCTTAATAGTTACTCTAAAATGGTGATATTCAAAGTATGGCCTGCAGATCTCATGAGGCTCTTTAAGACAAACCATGGGATTAAAACTGTTTTCATAATAACAGCCAAGAGTCGTTTTCCTTTTTTATCCTGTAGACATTTGTACTTACAGTGCAAAAGAGATGGTGAAAAACTGCTGGTGCTTAAGCACGAATCAAGGCAGAGTGATGATACTGTAATAGTCATACCATTCTTCACCAACCTGTACTTTAAAGCAACTTTGCTTCAGAGTATTCTTTTTTAGGTATATTCCATAGTTCTTTTTTATTATATTCTATTACTACATGTTAATATTACATAATGATGGGATTATTTTGGAAAGTTCGTAGATGCATTTAACATATCTTAATTCAAGAATATCCTTGATGAAAAAGTACAGTTTATTAAACATTGCCCCATGAATACACACCTTTCTTAATGCTCCTTGTAATGTGAAAAGAATGCTTACAACACTTTGAATGCATAGGTAAGTACAGCAGTCAAATCAAGGAAAATGATTGCAACCTGAACTAGCCCTGTTTTTCATTGAATGGCATTTTAATTGAAAGAATTACTTGGAGACAAACTATGCTGTATTTATATTTGAATATTTTGTGGATATTTTTTCAAAAAAGAACAAAATTCATCACTTCAAAAAGAAAACATTTGGCACAATCTGTTCTGATGTTAAAATGCAACCTTTTAAGGAAAAACTTGTATCCTGTAAAGTTTGTATCAACCACAATGAGCTTGTGAGGTTCTGAATACTCAGACTTTTATGATGAAATTGTAGGAAATATTAACCAATGTAATTTTTTTCTTTATATGTAAAAATGTCATTGTTTGGAAGATTTGTATTGTCTGAGGAAGCAATATTTTTCAAAGGAGCAGAACATGATGTAGCAAAGTCATGTATAGGTTAAAATCATATTGAAAGAATAAGCAAACCAAGCTGTAACATGACATGCAAAGTTCTACACTGTGAATAACTTTTAAAATGACATTTTATGGGCTGGGGTTATAGCTCTGTGGTACAGTACTTGCCTAGTATACACAAGTCCCTAGGTTCAATCTTCAGCGTTGTGAACAAATTATCACATGTGAACTTTAAGGAATAGACTGAATGAAAATCCAGTGAAAATCAAGATGTCTCCTATAAACACAGATATTAAATATTTGTAATATTGTAAAACACTGTCGCTCTTCTCACCATGCTTTTATTTTTTTTATTTTAAAGATAAAAGAATATAAACTCAAATATCACAAAGCAATAAGGAAATATACAAATTATGGGGAAGACAGTAGGGGATTGATAATGAATGCTGTTTTACATAATATAATCTTCACATTTGTTACTCAGTTATCTCAGAAACTATGAAGGAAATACACAATTATACAGAAGATAGTAAGGGATTAACAATGGCTGTTGTATTACATAATGTTATCTTTGCATTTCTTACTCAGATATAAACCAGAATAATGCAAAAAAGGTAAACACAGAATTATAGAGCAGATATTGGAGAATTAAAAATGGATGCTGTATTACAAAATGATGTCTTCACTATTGTTACTCAGTTAAACAAATAATGGCACATTCGATTACTCAAACAGTTTTCTCCACCCTCATCTCCATTGTTCTCCCACCTAATCAATCATTTTCCCTCTGATAATAACTGTACTTTTTGGTTTATTTACTCCCTCAGGCTCTCACATTGGGGAGGCACATGGCTGCTTCAAATTATGCTGTAACAAACATGGGTGCACTCAAATTACTATGGCACTAGATGGAGAAGCACCCATGCTCAAAGACAGTACATAAGCAGGGAACCAGATATGCTATGATCATACCCGATTGATAAGCCCTCAAGGCTCTCGGGGGTCTGGTCCAGTCTGCGGGTTTGCCCTAGCGGACTGCTGGGCTCCACCTCAACGAGGCACTCCCGGGGGCCTGGTCGAGTCCTCAGGGTCGCCCCCAAGTACCTCCAGGCACCGCTCCAGTGAGGCACTCCCAGGGACCTGGACAAGTCCGCGGGTTCACCCCCACAGACTGCCGCATTCCACCCCAATGAGGCTTCTGCCCCAGCGAGGCACTCCCAGGGGACCCCCTGAGTCCTTGGGGTCGCCCCCAAGTACTGCCAGGCTCCGTCCCAGCGAGGCACTCCCCAGGACCTGGCCCAGTATTCTTTTGTTTTTGAAAGTATAGTTTTCATAGAAATATCATTTTGACTAACATACAATGGTTTAATGATTGTTACTTTTATTTCTTTAATTTACTTTTTTGATTTTTGAGACAGGGTCTTTCTATGTAATCCAGGCTGGCTTTGAACTGACTATGTAGCCCAGACTGGCCTTGAACATGTGGCAATCCTCCTGCCTCAGCCTCCTGAATGCTGGGATTACAGGCATGTGCCATCACATCTGACTTGTTATTTTTAAATGAATTTATATTTCTTAGTTTCAATGTCTAATACAAGATGAAAAACAAGCTATTTGCTATCATTAGTTTTTAAAAATTTATAGGTGTCCTGAGCCCCAAAATAATTGACTTCTTTTTTTTATTTTAAAGAGAAAAGAACAAAAACACAGACAAAAACAAAACAACATATAAACTATAAAAATGATACAGAATTTCAAAACAAGATGATGGGAAATCAACAATGGTGATTGTATTATTTGCTGAGATTACAATAATTGAGTTCTTGCAGTAGAGATTTCTTGTTGCATTTAAATCATATGATTTATTACTTTTGCCACATCTGGAACAATACAATGTCCATATAATATTTTAAATTGATTAATATTCATGCCTCATCTTATGCTATTATCTCACTACCATTTAAAATAAGGCAGAATATGTTAATTCTGCTTAAGGTTTAAAACCGTCAGATCACTATATGAATATTTAGGCCTCCAGATAATCATATCAGCATGGTGGCTGACCGGAGGACTCTGGCATGTGGACCTCCAAAACACAAGACAGAAACAAAGAAGAAACAACAGCTATTTTCCGCATATCTGAGGCACAGCATCAGAGTGGCATGCTGGGGGCGCTTTTCGGAGCAGGGAGATTCATTGCTGCCTTGTGAAAAGCAATCTAGCCAGGTGTGGTTGGCGCATGCCTGTGATCGCAGCACTCTGAAACGGTGAGACAAGAGGATCACAAATTCAAGCCTAACCTGCACAATTTAGTCACTTAGCAATACCCTATCTCAAAATGAAAATTGAGAAGGCTGGAGTGGTAGATGTAGTGCAAAGACTGCAGGTTCATTCTTCAGTACTGAGAGAAAAGAGGGATCAAGCTGCCTCTGGCTTCTACCACCTACAAATTGCTAGTTCCCAGCCTATACAGAGATGCAGGCCTATGATCCCTGCACTCAGGAAGCTAAAGCAGGAGGATTGCAAATTTGAGCCCAGCCCAGGCTAACTTAGTGCGTTCGAGGCTTGCCTGGAGTTCAGAACAAAATCCTTTATCAACTGCACGGCCTCAAAAAACGAAGAAATGATCTAATCATACAGTATCTACCATCCTATCTCTTGAGATCAACTCTGAATCAAGACAGGTTTTACCATTTGCAAAGGTCCTGAGGAAATCACGCTGTGGCCTTGACTACCCTTCAGCTCCAGTAGGAATAGTCACAGAGCAGAGCATTGCCCACCTGCCGCTGGCCTCAGGAAGAGGCCCAGCAGCCACTCCTCGGTCACTTGACCTCACAGAGACCTGTGAATCAGCCAAGTGGTCCCTCAGACTCAGTTTCCCACAAGCTGTACTGAATGGCACAGCTCTCAGACCCTAAGGTGGGGAAGAGAACCAAGATGGTGGAGTGGTAAGCAGCAGAGAAAGAACCTCTCTGAGATTTGCCATCCAGATGCTGGAATATAGCACCATGTGGAAAATAAGCAGGAGGGAAATGGGTCCCTTGGACCCAGGAAGGATCTCAAGTACGAATTGAACTCCACGGAGGTAAGAGAGAGGCTTCAGTGAAGAAGAAGCAGGTAGCTGGTGATGTCTTCTCCCTGAGAGAGGGCTCACTGTGTGCGAGGAGTGATTCAGACCTGTGAACACGTGATAACCGCTGGGAACTGCAGATGCCTCCACAAGGAGATGCAGCAGTGGAGGGGAACGGCAGACATGAAGGACTACACTGGCTGGTGGTGAGTGCAGAGGGCTCAGTCATCCTGCACCAGAGAGTTACTGGCCAGGAACAATTTTGGAGAGGGGCTGGTTGGTCTCAGAACTCAGGGCGGCTGCAGCTCCTTCTAGCAGATCCCAGAGGGGCTCAGGCCTGCACAAGGTGTGCTGATGGTAACGGGCCGGATGAGTCTGATCTTAGCTAGAAGGTGCAGACTGGCACCCCACCAAAAAGTTACTCCTGGCTTGCTGGGACAGATTGGCATGGACTGGGACTGTCTCCACACATCGTGTGCCAGTGATAGCAGAGACGTACCTGGAAATGGACTTTTTTTTTTCTTCGCTCTTTCTCATTTTTTTGTGGTGGCGGTAGTTTTGTTATTGTTTTTTATTTTTGTTTCCATTTTTTCCCCTTCATTGTTTGTTCTTGTTTGTATGAGTGCAAGCATGGTTTCTAGCCTCTTTGTGGTTGTGGCTCTGTTCTATTCTTCCTGTTTTCTTTTTTCTTCCTTTCCCTCCAGTCTTCTGCATCAGTTTCCTAAAGTTAGGGTGATTCCTCTTTGTCCTCCAGCCTTACTTCTAATCTCCTCCTCTTCTTCCACTTCTCTATTTTCTCCCAAACCCATTTTAGATTTTAACTTGTGAGGGCAAAGTTGACATATTAAGGACTGTGTCCTGCATGCAATTTTCTGGTTTGTTTTATATTTTGCTATATAACCACAGGTCTAGTTCATAGGGTTAAAAAGGTGGCAAATTAATGGTTAGCTCAGTCTGTCATTTCCTAGGTTGTGTTTGATTCTATTGTCATTGGTAACACTATAGCCAAAAGTGATGTAACTGTTCAAAGCAGCTGTTCTTCCTGGTATTCCAAGACTGAGTTTGACTAAAGGTCACAGGAAATACTGTGGCACAGCGCCAAAGAACCAGGGGCTGGGCCTAACAGGCAGCAACTTCTCATCCCCAACAAATTGAAGAGGTGGCATCTTGCAACAGATTCAAAACCCAAAAGCCAGCTACACCTCGAAGATAACTTGGAGAAGAATCATTTCATAAGGGTCCTAAATACTAGCAATACAATAAAGCAACTCACAATTGGCAATTTGGAAACATCACCCCAGTAATTAAAGTCAAAAAAGAAAAGAAAATGAGGGGACCCTTAAACAAGATGCAACCCCAGACATCCAGTTCACCAAAGACAAAGTCAGGGAGCAGTGAGTTGGGACAGTGTGAAACCCACCTTCCTGGCTTTTCTGAAGTGGTACCAACAAAACAATGGAAGGAGGCTTTGGAAAAAATCAAATCAGAAATAATTTCTCAGATAATCACAGAGGCGGTGTCCACCATGCAAACCATACTTAATGACTCTAGAGCAGATGGAGACAATGAAAAATAGAAGAAACAAGAGAGGATGATTATTGTGTAGGGCAATGGTCACTGTCACTAACGGAATCACTGCCATCTATTGGTTCAAGGGAATCTCTTCGGTTTCATGCACCTTTAACAAGGAACCTATCCAGTGACACTTGCTTTTGCCTCATTTTGAGTATTTTATGGAAATGTGACATTACAGTGTCATTCAACAGATTCATCCCTCATACCACAACAGCCTTATTTGGAAGGTGCTTTTCTACAGAATTTGGCATTGTTTCCAACATTTTACATATCCCGCTAGTCTCATTTGAAGCGGGGGTTCCTCCACCTTTTGCTCTTCCTCCTCTGGAGATGAGATCTCCATAATTTGCTATTGGCAAATGATCACCTACAATCCTGTGTGGGAGGGACTTTGGCTAAGCTGTGATGGTGTGACATTTTGTCACATACTACTCATGTGGCAAGACACTAAAATGTATTAGAAATACCTGCTCATCTTTTGGAACTCATGGAACAAATTAATCACAATCCAAATTTTTACTATATAAGAAAGGAGAAGGTGAAATAATCCTGCTGCAGATTACATAATTTTATACATAGAAAAACCTAGACTCTACCAAAAACTGTTAGAACTGATAAAGTAATTCAGAAAGGCCAGAAGATATAAAAATCAATGTACAAAAATCATAACACTGGTATGGAGGTGCACACCCGCAATCCCAGCTACTCAGGAGACTGAGGCAGCAGGATTACAGCAGGATTTAGGTCCAATCAGGGCAATTTACTGAAACTGTCTCAAGATAAAAAACAATGGGCTGTGGCTCTGGAGCCATAATAAAGTGCCCCCAAGTTCAATCTCTAATACTATTCCCCCCAAATCAATAGTTTTAAAATATAACTATAATGAACTTGCTACAAAAGAAATATGAAAGCGATTCCTATCACAATATGTAGAAAAAATAAAATATTTAGGAATAAATTTAACCAAGGAAGTGAATAACCTCTACAATGAAAGTTACAAAACATTGATGAATGAAATTGAAGAAAAAAAATAATGTAAAGACCTCCCATGTTTTCTCATTGGAAGAACAAATATTGTTAAAATATCTATACTTCCTGAAAGAATTTAGAAATGCTAACAGAACGCTATACATACATGACATCAAGGACGGCCATAAGAGCATAAATGAGATATACCTGGGAGCTCACTGAAACAACTGGTGCTCCCAAAACGTAAGTGATACTGGGGTTCTTTAAACTGAATAGGGGAGCCACGCTATTTCTACAGCTTTTGAGAACCTCACATTTCTCTGTAGGCTAGTATAGCCTGGAAAACTTGGGCGATGCATATCAGTAATTCAAGATACTTTCTTCTTACTTTATTTGTATATGTTTGCCATTCAAGTGATTTACAATCACCTTGGGGAATGATTCCATGTAGATATTGAGCATATTCTCTCTTTTTAAAATCCCCTTCCCTTCCTCCCCCTTTCTCTCTCTCCTGCAGTTCTCCAGTCCCTTATTTTCATCCCCGTTGATAGTATGTCTTAGCTGATGCTATGCTGTACAATGTTAACATGAATTGGGGTTATTGGGTTCCTGTACATGGCCTATATTTATTCTTACTCCCCCCCACCCTTAGGATATTTGGTATTATACAAGCCCTTGCCAACCCTCAGCAACCAAAGAAATAAAACTGGGGGAGATTATTGCATTAAGTAAAGCAAAGGAAAAGTGGAACGTGAACAAGAACAATTGGGGAGAAAAATACGGGAGTGAGGCTGGAAGATGGGTGTTCTAGTCAGAAATATGGTTGGGGTGTGGTGGGAACTAGAGTCTGGTGATGACTAACTTCAGTAAGATGTGAATGTGTGTTTAATGAATAGGTTTTTCGGGAGCATCTTGATGGTGCTGTGGAGGAGAGAGGGAGGGAGGGACAGAGCGAGAGCGAGAGCGAGAGCGAGAGCGAGAGCGAGAGCGAGATTTTCTCACTCTTAGATACAGTTGCTCAGCATTTTGGGCCCTCTTACCTCCCCAGGGAGATGCAAAACAAGGGCCAGTACCTTCTTTACAGTCCACAGAATGGATCAGAGAGGTGTGGGCTTGCTGTACTAGGTCACCGAGTGCAGCCCTGACTACACTCTGGCTTCTCATGTCCCTCATACTTTCCTGCACTCTTTCAGCTGCAGTTTCACATGTCAGAGAGGCACAGGAGGTGGCTTTGGTATTGCTCACACACTTCATTTTTTAACTCATAAAAGACTGTAGTGAAGTTCTAATGGTTTTAGGTAAAATTGTTTTGTATCATTTAAATTTTAAGCCCCATGAAAACAATCGTCTTGAAAGCGTGAAAAAAGCGAAGTGGCATTTTAATTCACCATCGATATTGGATATTTTTCTGCTTATTGGCTGCCAGCATAATTACTTTCTTCTGGTAATCATAGCTCAATTTCCTTCTGAGAAATCACCATGCTATTCATTGGCAATCTCTCTGGTAACATTTTTGGGGTTTATCTCTCATTCAAGGACAGACCTAAGTCCTTCAGGAAATGCATCCTCTTGGCCCCAGTGAATGTTTTAAGAATGATACTTGTTCAAATCATTAGTATCCTAGAAAGGAGCAACATGCTGTTCCCCCATTGAGTGAAACAAGAAAGATTTAAAGCTTGGAGCTACAGAATTAGTCTGTAGACCTTCAAGTGAGAGCCTGTCTGAGAATGGAGTCAGTAAAGTGAATGGGAGCACCGAGATCACATTAACCACGTCTTGTACCTCAAATCCAGCCGCGTGCCTGGAATGAGACTACCTCCAAGCTTACCTACTTTGAAGCCAGTCAGTTCCTCCCTCTTTCCATAAGCTCAGTTTTGTTGGATTTCCTATTATTTACAATTGAAAGACTGGTAATTTTTTAACCTACTGGCTTCTCCAGAGGCAAGGCACATGCACTTCTAGCCCTAAGGCTGGCCTTCTGTCTCCTAACATTCCTGAATCATTGTTTCAACATGGTGTTGGAATTCAACAAGTAATCGTTTCCACTGTTCTATGCACAGAAGAAAATCAAGGTTGAAGCGTTTTGTTTTTGAATCTGGAATTGAACTCACGACCTTGCACTTATCAGGCAGGCACCATGCCACTGAGCTATATCCCCAGCCCAAGGTTGGTTTTTTTACTTCATGTCTGGATTTATTCCTGGAATTTTGATTTTAGAGACTCATTCTCTTTTCAAAACCCTTGTTAAATCTATTACCTGTTGTTGAATTAAAGGAAAACTCAGAAAAGTTTTTTCTCTCTCCCTCCCCACCGGCACCACCACCAAGATGCTCCCCAACAAACTGTGCATTATACACATATCCACATCTTACCAAAGGTAGGCATCACCAGACTCTAGTTCCCACCACACCCCAACTATATTTCTGATTAGAACATCCATCTTCCAGCCTCACTCCCACATTTTTCTCCCCAATTGTCCTTGTTCGCTTTCCACTTTTCCTTTGATTCACTTAATGCAGTAATTTCCCCCAGTTTTATTACTTTGGTAGCTGAGGGTTTTCATGGCTTGTATAATAAATGCATAAAGAAGACAAGGAGAACCTTATCTAAGGATACGCCTGGTTGTGCTGAAAAATTTGTGATCTTACGAAGCTAGGGGAAGAGGACCACATAGGGAACACTGATTCAGCAAGAACTCAAGGGTCAACTGAAAAAAACAAAAGGGTTTTACCCAATGTACCCTTATTCCCTGGAGAGAATCACTGATTCCAAACTATCTGGGGTTCAAATCAACCTCCAGTTTAAACAGTGAGGCATTGGCAAGTCAATGAGTGCACCTCACATCTGAGCCTGTTTTAAAGGAAAGTTTTTGGCCTTCTAAAGAGGTTCTTTAATGAATATTGAAAGGAAGTTATATTCCCAGAGGTTATGTTAAACCAGGCACTGAGGGAATGTGAAAAGTGTACCAGCCTAGTAGAGGACACATGTAGTAATTTTTACAATGAAATAGAAAAGCCCTAGATATTCTTTCTGGTACAAATGTCTATATCTCAGTATATGGAATGTGAATAACGAAAGCGTTGACTTATCACTTTACCTTAAGGAAAACAGAAGCAGTTACTTTGGCATATGTCTGTAGTCCCAGCATTCTGAGAGGCTGAGGTGGGAGCATTGCAAATTCATGTCCCTGTCTCAAAAAATAAAAAGGGCTAGGACTACAACTCAGGGCAAATGCCCTTGGTTCAATCCCTAGTACTGAAGGCAAGCAAGTAAGCAAGCAAGTGAGGGGAGAGAGAAGAAAAGAAAAGAAAGGAAAAAGGAAAAGAAGAGAAGAGAAGAGAAGAGAAGAGAAGAGAAGAGAAGAGAAGAGAAGAGAAGAGAACATTATAAGCACACACAACATCTGCTGGGACAGAATTCGGAAAAGTAACATAAGTGTCAAATTGCTAGGAGGCAGCACATTTCCAATTCCTCATGTTTTAAAGTGGATGGATTTTTATATCCACATCAAGAAAAATTATACAATTTGATGAAAAGAGATTGAAGAACATAAAGCAAAACCACAGGAATCTGTGAGATCACAGAAAAAAATTCAAATATTCATTTCATCAGAATCCCAGGAGAGGAGCAAAAGAGTGAGGCAGAAGTATAAATTGAAAGTATTCCAATTATGGTGAATGACATTAACTCCAAAGTTCAACAAACAGCCAGAAAAATAAACCATTCAAAAATTTGTGCCTATACATACTTTAATTAAAATCCTGAAAACTAAAAGCAAAGAAAAATTATCGAAACCAGACAGATTTTTAAAAATATATTACACAGGAGACAGTGGCTTGAATTACAATAGATTCGTCCTCCTAAACTAAGCACTTGGAAAGCTGAGGCCGCAGAACTGTGAGTTCAAGGCCAGCCTGATTCACATAGAATGTTTAAGACTAGCTGGAATAGATAGGGAGGTCCTGTCTCAACAAATGAGCTATGCCATACATGCCAGAAATAAGTGACATTTTTAAAGTGCTTGGGCAAAAGAAGCATTACCTCAGATTTTTACAGCCAGCAAAAATATACTGTCAATAATAAAGGAAAAATAAATACATCCATGATAAAGGAAAAGTAAGAGGATTTGGTGCCAACAGTTCTGCTCTTAAAGAACTACTGAAGGGAAGAATGTACAATGGCGTAATCCCAGTATTATGGGAGGCTGAGGCAAGAAAATCTCAATTTTGAGGCCCATGTGAGCAAATTTATCAAGGCCCTGTCTCAAAATAAAAACAGTTGGAGATACAGCTCAGTGTGAAGGAAATTATTTAGACAAAACAAAAATGATGCCAAAAAGAAACTTGGAACATGAAGAATAAAGAAAGAAGAAGAAAACTATTTAATGTCTGGGTAAAAACAGCAAACTATTTTCCTTCTCTTGAGTTTGTTAAAATATTGGATGTTTGAAATAAAAATTGTGCAGATGTCTGATAGGTGTTGCAAGGTATGTAAATATAATATATAATTTTTAAAAATACAATATTAAAGGTGGGAGTTAATGTGACCTATATGGTTGTAATGCTTCTAGATTCAACATGATGTAAAATATTGACTATAAGTATACATGCAAATATTATAAATATATTTATTCCTATAGCTAGTGGAATTATGGAGAATTATAGAAAGAACATAGTTAAAAAAGAAAGAAAATAACCTATAAATTCAATAGGAATACCAAAATAGTTCAGGATTGTGTTTCTAAACCCTAGAGATATGTAACAGGCAAAGGGGATTTTAAAAATATTTTCTGTTCAAGAATTGAAATTATTAAGTGTAAATGGGACAAAATATATTCACAATGCTAAAATTGCAGTGATATAGGAAAATAATCTAAATAAATAAAAATACATGCTATATGGATGTGTGGTAAAACAGAAAGTGAAAATACATGTTCCCTAAATTGTTCTATAGACTGAACACAACGCTGATTTTAAAAGAGCAAAATTTTTGCAGATATCAAGAAACTGACTCAAAAATGAGTAGTGAAAGTCTAAGTAAACAGGCATAAAAATGAAAGATCAAATTTGGAGGAATTACAATCGAATTTTAAAACTTACTATAAGGCTACAATAATCAAGACAGTGTGGAGTTTTATAAAATTAATCTTATGAGTACACTTTTGACGTGCATAATGGTCACATTCATCAATGAGAATTTGAACCTGCACATAATGTAATTATCTTTGTTAACTTCCCTAGCTTCCCTTCAATCCTGCTTTTCTCTGCATTTACAATACTTTTTTCTATAGTTTTGCTTCAATTCTCTTTAAATTTTTAAATCACAATTCCCTTGCTTTCCTTCCCCCACTACACTGCTTTCTTCCGCTTCCCATTTAAATATTTTCTTCCTACTTTCCAATACCTAACCTCCATATTTGTCCTTATTTAACCTTTGTGTTTCTAATGCAAGAGAATACGATATTAGACATGTGTGTTTGATTTATTTCACTTAACATTATGGTCTTCAGGTGGTTCCCTAACCTTAACCCTAACCCTAACACTAACCCTCCTCTGGTTTTGGTATCAGGGTAATGCTTGCTTCCAGGAATGGGTTTGAGAGTATTGCTTCCCTTTCAATTTCATTAGAGAGTTTGAGGTGTAGTAGCATTAGATCTTCTCTAAAGTTTTTGTAGAATTCAGTAGTGAAACCATCAGGACCTAGGTTGTTCTTTGTTGGTCATTTTTTTTAATTCTTCATTTTCATTGACATATTGGGTTATTTAGAATTTTTATATCATCTTGATTTAGCTTTGGTAATTTATATGTATCTAGAAATCC
>PVLD010032590.1:0-14476 GCA_004027595.1 Dinomys branickii
TCCCTCCCTCCCTCTCTCTCCCTCTTTCCCTCTCTCCCTCTCTTATTGTAACAGACTGGTCCCTGTTGTCTGCCACCCACCTGTACTCTCTTCTTTCCCCATGCACCTTTTCAGATTTCTGTGTAGACAAGTCCTTCTGCTGGGCCTTCTGGCTTCGTAGGGTGTTTTATAATAGTCCATTTTGGTCAACTGTTTTGGTTGATTATGAAGGGACACTTAAATTGTTTTATATTTTCCAAGACAACATTTATCAGATTTTTCTCTCGGTTTGGTTTCTTTTACTAAGTGCTGATGATCTTAGTCTGCAGCTTTAATATGTATTTTCCTGCCGTCATTTTTTAAATACCAGCCAAATAATAATACTGCTTTCTTTTACTTCCCATTCATGTCATATAATTTGTAGTCTTTCCTTTCTTATAAGTAAACTTGGCTTTTCTACTTTATTGTAATTAAATGTAATAGTTCATTATATTAAAATAGCTAGACATGAAGTTGAGTATTTTCATTTTATATACGTACTTATTATAGAAATTATGATTGGGGGTTGCTTTGGGATTCCAAAACCTTTGGTATTAGTTGTTAGAGGAAGTTATCGTTAATTCTTTGAGAGTTATGTGTGAAAGTTAAAATACATGTAAATTTTTTTTTTTTTTTTTTGCGGTACTGGGGATCAAACTCAGGACCCTGCGCTTGCTAGGCAGGGGCTTACTCCACTGAGCTATATCCCCAGCCCAAAATAAATGTAATTTAGTTTCCTCTTGGGAGGAAGATACATTTTTCCAAACTTTCTTTTTTTTTTTAACTAGTTCAAATTGGTCTTGAACTCATTGTAGCCCAGGAAGGCCTCTAACTTATAGCAGTCCTCCTGCCTCAGGCTCCCAAGGACTGGAATTATAGGTATACTCCACCACATCTGGCTCACCAGACTGTCTTAATATGATGTTGGCAGTTACTAAAAGTTGATATTACTTGCATAATTTTCCAAATTATTTGGTGATACCCTCCTGTTTACAGTTGGCATAGTATCTCTTTCAATTTCCTTCTTTTGTATATTCCACGAAACTTAAACATGGAGGAATTCTGTCATGGTTTCTTAATGGGCAAGTCATTCTCTAGTGACATCTATTTTACCTATAAGAAACGTGTCAGTAGGAATAAATGGGAGAATATGAAGGTGAACATGTACCAAGTTTATTTGTTAGGTATTAATTCATTGTGCATTTCTATTTTTGTTTCTGTGGTAGATGCATCAGCAAGGAATCCTGAAGACTGATGACCTCATAACAAGGTTCTTTCGTCTATGCACTGAAATGTGTGTTGAAATCAGTTACCGTGCTCAGGCTGAGCAGCAACACAATCCTGCTGCTAATCCCACTATGATCCGAGCCAAGTGCTATCACAACCTGGATGCCTTTGTCCGACTCATTGCACTGCTAGTGAAGCACTCAGGGGAGGCTACCAACACTGTCACAAAGATTAATCTGCTGAATAAGGTCTGCAGTCCTTTTTTTGCCTAGTCTTTATATACAGGAACTCTGTATCTTATGTTTCTCAACTCCACTGTGCTCAACCCTTTCCCCAAACGTAACAACTGTTTCTTTCCTGAAATTAAATAGAGACAATATACAAACATACTAAATTTGAAAAAGAGTTTGCCTTGGCTCAAATTTTTAAAATGTTAAGGTTTTGGCAATGATTATACTTTCAGAAGATGTTTAGGTCGTATGAGATTTGTCCCTGTAAACAGAAAAACTCAGAGTAGGTGGGTTAAAATATGTATAGCTAATAGACTGGAAATTCAAATACCAGGAGGGAAGTAGAATTCTCAGAAATTTCAATATTAAAATAATGCAAAAATATATGGATCTAAATTCAGTTTGGGAAAATTAGAAAGGAATTCATCATGTCCCTTGCTATTGAGCGAGCAAGGACAGTTCTTTGAAACCTCTCTGCAGCCTATTCAACAGCTCCCCAGGCCACTTACTGAATGCTTGGTGTAAACCATCTGCCATTTGTCAATTTCAGTTCCAACCAAAAGCATCAGATTGTTGGATTACATCAAGATGATAGTATGAGTGCCATCCTGATTTCTAGAACTTTAGAAAAAGTGGGGATCTGTGAAAAATATATAGATTTTGTCTGAGGATATTAAAATTCAAAGAAAACAGGACACTGTATGTCAAAGCAAGCAAGTGTATGACTCTTGGCTGGCAGCATGTAGTTTTGTATTCAAGTGGTATATATCCTTCCCTTAATGTAGGACTTAATGCACTGTTTTCAAAACATAAAGTATGAGTTGAAAGTGACAAGTGAATAATTGGTGTGCTATACAGGCTATAATCTGTGTTCTATGTAGGTCCTCGGTATAGTAGTGGGAGTTCTTCTACAGGATCATGATGTTCGGCAAAGTGAATTTCAGCAGCTTCCCTACCATCGAATTTTTATCATGCTGCTCTTGGAACTCAATGCACCTGAGCATGTATTGGAAACTATTAATTTTCAGACGCTTACAGCTTTCTGGTGGGTATTAATGGGTTTAATAGAGTTCTATTGTTAAAAGCCACTGAACTTGTAAAATTTTAGAACTTCTGTGTATTATTTTGAGGTATGTTGATTTGATTTGTAAGACAACTTGCATATTGCTTACATTCATATATTGTTCAATTTTTAAGTTTGACCAACCTTATGACTTAAGGTTTTTTCTCTTTCAGCAATACATTCCACATCTTAAGGCCTACCAAAGCTCCTGGCTTTGTGTATGCTTGGCTTGAACTGATCTCCCATCGGATATTTATTGCAAGAATGCTGGCACATACGCCACAACAGAAGGTGTGGCTGCAGTTTATCTCCTACAGATGAAGACCGTAACTACCTGGGGCTTATTAGCACTGCCTGTGGGTTTCAGTCAGTCATTTAGTAGTCACAGTACCTCTTTCAGGCTTAAAGTCAGGAAAGAGAAGATGTCAGTCTCAAAGTTGAAATTGTTCTTAACCTCTTTAGATATCTGAATGAATGTGGGTATAGGGGCTCGATCTGGAGCTGGTGGCTTTTACAAATTTGTCTGAATGCTCCTAAAGCCCACTCACATTTAAGGTTGAGGGCTGCTAGGGTAACTTTTTTTTTCCAGTGATGGTAGTGCTGAACATCAAACCAGAGTCCTCATACATGCTAGTCATGCACCCTCAGCCCTGGGCTACTTTATTTGAAGGATTTTGATCAGGTTCTGTTAAAAAGGTAGTCTCATTGCAGATGTACCACAGATAGTATGAAATTTTTTTCTCTACTCCTGGAATTGGATAGGAAATGGGTACTATAGATAGTGTCCTTAGTCCTTATTCCCATCTATCAGGCCAGAAAAAAACATGGCTACTAATATGCTAGAGTAAACTTGGCTAAAAAAATACTCAGGTGGAATATCTGCATGAACTTGATTTTGTTTAATGAAAGCCACTTCAGGAAAAGGGAACATCATAGTCAATAAAATTATACAAGAAAACACAACTGGAATGGTTGGGAAGTAAGGAGGCCATTTGGCTGAAAATAGAAGATTCATGCTGTAAGTTCACCAAACTGTTAAGACTCAGGACTGAGTTAAAATAAACAAGGAAAAAGCCCTCTAGTTTCTCAGTTGGCCTTATATTTCCTCAAGGTCTCCTCTCATGTTTCAAATTTTCTTACAGGCAAGGGACTATGTTACATCTCTGGAGCCAATTTGTTTCAAATATTATTTCCCATTACCTCAATAGCCTTTTCTAATGCCTGTCTAGAGGTACTTGTGTTGGTATTCTTTCCTTACGTTAGTATGAAGATGGTAGTAAGTCAACAGCATAGCTCTATGAGCATATTTTTGATGACTGGAAAACACTGGAGTGTAATTAAGGCTCATGTACCTTTCTTTCAGGGATGGCCTATGTATGCACAGCTACTGATTGATTTATTCAAATATTTAGCTCCTTTTCTTAGAAATGTGGAACTCACCAAACCTATGCAAATTCTCTACAAGGTAATTAATTTGTGGGTTGTATGTGTGTTTGGTCTTTTTGTGACAGGGTCTCACTGTGCAGCTCAGGCTAGCTTTGAACTCTTACTTTGTAGCCCAGGATGCCTCAGCCTCCCAAAGTGCTGGGATTACAGGCATGTACCACATCCCCAGCTAATTTTTATTTGTAAACTAAAAAAAACTTCAAGAGTGAAAAGAACACGTACCTGGGAATGTGAGGACTTAACTATATTTTTGTCAAACTTAACTGTGTGATGTATTCAGTAAAGTATTAAACTCCAATTTTATACTTCTCAGTATACCAGTTAACACTTTCCCAAATCCTGGTATGCCTTTTCCTTTTTTTTTCTTTTTTTTTTTTTTAACATTTTAGCCATTTTGGTAGATGTATAGAAGGGTCTCAAAGTTTTAATTTACGCTTCCTTAATGACTTTTTAGCCTCTGTTATGTTCCTTTTTCAGTATTTTCTTTATACGTGCTAAGCAAAGCTCTGCTACTGAGCCCTACTCCACAGCTTTTGCTTTTTTTTTTTAAAATGAGTTCCTCACATATTATGTGTTTAAGCCTTTTACTGATGTATATTCAAGTGTCTCCCTCTCAGGGCTGGCATTTTCACTCCCTTTACAGGAAAGTATCACTTGGGGACATTTTAAGTTATTATAATCAGAATCACCTGTTTTCTACTTCTACTTTTCTACTCGAGTTGTGCAAGAGATTGTCTGCCTCAGAAGTCAATAGAGTTCTAGTATATGTAACTGTTTATCTGAATTGTCCAGTTTATTTGCAGAAAAATCATTTAATAAAAATTGTCAGTTTTTTATTTTTTTGGTACAGGGACTCAAACTCAGGACCTTGCACTTACCAGGCAGGTGCTGTGCTGCTGAACTGTATCCCCAGCCCTGTCAGTATATTTTTAATGTCTGTAGAATCTGTAGTGATAGTATTTTCTCTTTACTGATAGTGGTAATTTCTTTTTTCTTCATTAGTCTTGGAACGGTTTCTCAGAACTTTTGGCTTTAAATTTTTCTTCTACTGACTTTAAAATTTTCATTGATAAGCGTTTTCTTATGCTTTCTTTGGTTTTCATTAGTTCTTTTTCTAGTTTAAGACTTTAATCGGTATATTTTGTTTTTGTGCAGACTATTCTAGCATCTGAGGCTATAAAGTTGTTACCTAGTTTTTCATAACTTTGGATAAAAATATTTTGATGAATTAACAGTAAAGTGTTGATTAAAGCTTATAAGCAGTTCTTAGGTAACTTGATAAACTTTAGGCCTTTTAAAATTCAAAGTAGGAAGACTATTCCTTATTGTGAAAGTGTTTTTTTTTTTTTTTTTTTAAACAGGGTACTCTCAGAGTGCTGCTGGTTCTTTTGCATGATTTCCCAGAGTTCCTTTGTGATTACCATTATGGGTTCTGTGATGTGATCCCACCTAATTGTATCCAGTTAAGAAATTTGATCCTGAGTGCCTTCCCAAGGAACATGAGGCTCCCAGACCCATTCACTCCTAATCTGAAGGTAAAGTTCCAAACAGTTTAAGGAAAAGTTCTATCTGTTGTAGCCCTTTTTCTGGTATGCAGGTGGTGTATTTTTCTCTTCTAATACAGACACACATTTTGTGGTAGGTAATGATACTGTTAAAGGAAAAGAATCAGTGTTATTAAGCTGGATGGGCTGTATTGCTGCTGCTAAATACTGCCTCATAGTATTTACAGACACTGAGTGTTGTCTACATGATAAAAAAACTGCAGAACAGACCTCTGTAATACCTATATTTAACAGACGTTTTGTATGTACTTGTGTGTGCTTGTACTTAAACTGTGGAAAGAAAAAGAGCCACTTTAGTTTTTTATATATTCTCTACTCCCACCCCCAATGCATTTTTAAAAGTAGTAAGTATAGTATCTTCCTGTTCTGCTGGGGCTTGCACTCTTGGGATCTCCTTCTGGACTCTTTATTTTCAAATCTGAGTTTCGAGAAATTGGTTCGTGGTATAAACTAGACCTGTCCATCAAAAGTCTTACTTTAGGAAGTAAATACCTTTTATAGAATGAAAAATACCTATCATTTTGTATATAGAATCTTCAAGTTTGATTAAACCACTATCAGGTGGGAGTCTGCTCTTCAAGGCATGTATAATGTATATAATTTTAGAAAAACAATCCTACCACTTTGTAGCATAGATAAAGTTTGTTAATTCCTACAATTGATTCTGGCTGTGATTCTTGGCATTTGTGGCAGGTGGATATGTTGAGTGAAATTAACATCGCACCCCGGATTCTCACCAATTTCACTGGAGTAATGCCACCTCAGTTCAAAAAGGATTTGGACTCCTATCTTAAAACTCGATCTCCGGTCACTTTTCTGTCCGATCTGCGCAGCAACCTGCAGGTTAATTGGTTTGGCTTAAGCTAGCTGCTATATCTTCCATAGAAAGCTCTTCCTGTGTATCATCCTATGTCTGGTCCACTTCAGGAGTTAGTCCTTTCACCCTGATTTAAAGACTTAGAAACATACTGTCATATCTGTTATTTGGGTGAGCTTAACTGGACTGTATACTTCACTAGTATATTTGATCAGTTACACAGTAGTATAGCTTTAGATAGCCCATGAACATACAATTTTCTGTAAAAATAGACTACTGACAGTCATTTCTTGTTTGTACCCCAAGGTTTTCCTAGGTAATTTGGTTTAATCTATTATATAAAATATATATATTTATATAGATATAGGTTTAATTTGTTACATAGAATAACTTCAAATGAGATTTTACCAATCTTTCCACACCTTAAAAAAACTTTCTTCAAATCACTATCACAATGGGACGATGCATGTATTCTGACTTAGCTTTACTTCAGAGCTATGTCATGAGCACAATGATGACATTTGCTTGGGTTCCCAAAAGAACTCATGTCTTTCAGAATAGAGGCACTCTTGGAATGGACACATATGCATTAAAATGACATTAAATCAATGAGTTCTGATTTGGGAGGGTGGGTAAAGAACTAAAAATTGAATGTATAGCCCTCACACTGAGGTAGACTCCCAGTCCCTGTTTTATTTTTGAGCCTGGGTCTAGATAAACTGCCCAGGCTGGGCTCAAACGTGAGATCGTCCTGCCTCAGCCTTTTAGGGTAGTAGGAACACAGGTTAGGGATCAAGACTTGCACTACTATACCAGGCTAAAGTCCCATTATTCAAGATCATAAAGAATATTGAGAGCTGTTCATCCTTTCTTTGAGGCTCTGTGGAAGTTAAGTTTTCTATTTTGCTCTTTTAGGTATCTAATGAGCCTGGCAATCGCTACAACCTTCAGCTTATCAATGCACTGGTGCTCTATGTAGGGACTCAGGCCATTGCGCACATCCACAACAAAGGCAGCACGCCTTCCATGAGCACCATCACTCACTCGGCACACATGGACATCTTCCAGAACCTGGCTGTGGACCTGGACACTGAGGGTGAGTGGAGCTGCCAGTCTCTGAAGTCAAGTCCACTGTGCTTTCTGCCACAGTCCAGTCACAAAAATTAAAAAGTGTGTAAGCCACAAGAAAGAACATTCTGTCAGTATATTTAGAGGTCTGGTTGCTACTTTTCATTCATTTTTATGTTTAGTACCGAAAAGGAAAAAAATTACCCCAAATCCTGCTGTATCAGTTACTGTTTTGATGTATAATTGCATTATTTTCATATGAAAATGAACATGCTCTTTGGTAGTCTATGTACAGACATAGGTTCAAATTACACAGTTTTAATTAACCTGTTTTCTCAACATTGGTGCCTCACTGCCAAGGGAGCATGTTAAATGTGATGCATACAAAGACTAGTGAGCAGGGTTTCCCTCCCTCTTCTACAGGAAGCTCAGTAGTAACTCCCATTGCAGTTCCCGTCTGTCCTGGTTGTGCTGCATTGCTTTTGGTGCTCTGTGTTTATTCTTAGGTAACAGATACCTCAACTAAGTGTTAACTACCTACAGTCCTTATCTTAGCACAGTATAACTTTAGCAGGACTTCTAATTTTGCTGTGAACACTTGAGCAGCTAATTAATCTTTGCGTATATGTACTGCTTGCCTGTTTTTAAAAGGGATTTGTGAGAACTTAAAAATCAAAATTTAACAAAATTGAAAGCTGGGTGTGGTGGCATATGCCTGTAACCTCCTGTAACCTCAGTACTTGGGAGGCTGAGGCAGGAGGATCACCATGAATTTGAGGCCAGCCTGAGTTACATGGGGAGTTCAAGGCAGCCTAAACTACATAACAAGACCCTGCCTCAAAAATAAATAAATAATTGAATATTACTACATCTAGACCTCAACAATAGAAGACAGGGCACCCTTAAAGTTTTCAAAGTATATTGAAGGTAGACAACCAAAGCTAGCTAATCGCACTGCCAAAATAATGATTCTTTAAAAAGTATGGTTTTGAGGGTGTCCTCAAGAACCTTTGAGGAGGCCTATGTGGTAAAAACTATTTTCATAGTAGCAAGGTACATGTACTTTCATTGCTGTCATTGCAAGAGGACTTCTCCAGAGGCTGCATAAAGTGCAAGTACATGAAATTCAGTGTAACTTAATGAACACAGAGGCAGAAATGAGAATCTGCTGCTTTCCTATTGTAACATTAAAGAAATTGCAAAATGTAAAAGTTTGCTAAAAAGTTTTTTCAGAAAATATTAATGTTAACTTATGTTTATGATGGGTTTGTCGGGGGAGGTATTATAGTGGTGTACACCATTACATCCCAGCACTTGGGATGCTGAGGCAGGAGCATCACTGAGTTCAAGGCCAGCCTGCACTACACAAAGGGATTTTGTCTCAGAAGACAAAAAAGTCTTTGGAGGATTCCTGAGAAACAATGAAGTCACTGAGTAATCTAAGTCAGTATCAGAAACCCAAGCCCTAGACAGTGCTGTCTGTGTTCCTCATTACTATGTTGTCTTCTTAATTTCTAGGTCGGTATCTCTTCTTGAACGCAATTGCAAATCAGCTGCGGTACCCAAATAGCCACACTCACTACTTTAGCTGCACCATGCTGTACCTTTTTGCAGAGGCCAACACTGAAGCTATCCAGGAACAGATCACAAGGTGAGAGCTTATTTTTCAAATGATTCCCCTATACTATACCAGTGGTGGCAAACCTATGGCACCAGTGCCGTGGAGGGCTGTTTGTATCATGGAAAGCTCTCACGGGTTCAGTCACTGCCCTACGCCATTCATTTTAAATTCTATATTTAAGAGATTTTTTTCTGCGCACTGTTTGGCAATACTGTGTGAAATATGGGATACAGTTGTGAACAAAAAGAAATGTTCCCTGTCTGCATAGTACTTATTCTGATGAACATAATTTTACAAATACAAAATTAGAAACTATAACCATTGTTGAATATAGAACTGTAATCATTGTTGTAATTGTTTTTGTGGCACTGGAGACCAGACCGGTTTATATTCACTAGCACAGAGCTTCTCTGAGGTAGATACACACACACGTACACACAGGCCCCATTTTGCCTTACTGGGGATTGAACCCAGGGCTTTGCATTGCAGGCACACATGCAGAGACAACTGTGCACATTCCCCCCCCTTTTTAAAGTTTGAGACAGTCTTGCTAAATGCTCAGGCTCAGCTTAAACTTGTGATCTTCCTGCCTCAGCCTTCTTCAGAGTGCAAGGATTATAAGCTTGTGTGCACTTTACCGCCTTCCACACACACCCTTACCCTTACTCTGGACAGCTTTCAAGTTCTAGTACCCTTTATTAATAGTTAACCTTCAAGCTTAGGGCCAGGGCTCATACTCAGATACACTAACCAGAATCCACATGCATCCACCATGATGTCTGTCTCACAAAGACCTTCTGCAAAGGTAGCACCTGAACAGGCAAGGGCAGGGTCAGGGCGTGGTGGTGGTAGTGGAGCTGTGGTCATCAGTTGTTCCTTTGCACATTAACCCTGGTTTTTTTCCTCCAGGGTTCTCTTGGAACGGTTGATTGTAAATAGGCCACATCCTTGGGGTCTTCTTATTACTTTCATTGAACTGATTAAAAACCCAGCATTTAAGTTTTGGAACCATGAGTTTGTACACTGTGCCCCAGAAATTGAAAAGTAAGTTAAAAGTAATTTTTAAATTATTTAGATTGAGCATGAGTTAATACCTTGTTTGGTTTCTCTTATTTGGAAGGTGTTGTTCTAAACTTTGCTCACAAGTACATTTGAAATTCCATGTTTTAGGTTGTTCCAGTCGGTTGCACAGTGCTGCATGGGACAGAAGCAGGCACAGCAAGTCATGGAAGGGACAGGTGCCAGTTAGATGAACTGTCTTCGTTGTAAAGGTGTTAATCTCGAGGTCCAGTCCCACTGCACCAAGTTCATAAACTGAAGAATCTTTTCAATCTTCCTGACTTTCCTAGCCCTTTGGTTCTTGGGTGTCTGTCTCACTTACTTGTTGGGGCCAGCTTCCTGTCTCGGTGGGCACGTTCCAAAGTTTAAATGCATTTTTTTGACTCTTGGCCAAAATTTAGAACATGCTGTGAATATCACCTAGAACTTCTGTAAATATATGAAAAAGAAAACCTTTGTCTGGAACTTCTTGAGTCTGTGCAAAATGTGTTCAAGGCAAGTACATAAAGCGGTGCCTTGAAGTGGAGGTGCCTGATGCCATGCACTTGTCTGAGGGCCCAGCTGTCTGTTTCCTGAGGTTTTCAGTGTCCCAAAGAATAGCAGAAAAGTATAAATATTATGCAGTATGTTTTTAAATATGGATAGGTCACCTGAAAAATCTTAATTACTGAAAACATGGATGTGTTAGAGCACAGAAGGGCTCATCACGGGCTGGGGATATAGCTCAGTGGAATAAGCGCCTGCCTAGCAAGCGCAGGGTCCTGAGTTCGATCCCCAGTACCGCCAAAAAAAAAAAAAAAAGAAGGGCTCATCACTGAGAGTCCCACAGGGTTTTTGCTTGTTTTTTTCTCAAAGCTGTTTTAAAGCCAACTACAGGGAAAGGTGCCTACTTTCTGGTTCTACTGAAGAATCTCCAGCTTGGTGTTATAGATGTGGCTTAAAGCTCCCCCATGACTCATGCTACTAAAAGAAGGAAATCTCAGGCCTCTCCCATATCACTCTGCTTATCTTATACAGCCAGTATTGAACAAAAAAGTCAACCAGACCAGTACAACCCCTTTTGTAAGGATTTAAGTATTTCATGAATGTATTGGTCCCTGTGTCCTATTTTGCAGCCTTTATAGTTCCTGCTCTTTTCTCAGCAGCAGCAGCAGTGCTGATAAGGAGGCAAGTTACGACAGTTGAGCTGCGCGGAGGCCAGGACCAGTGGGAAACACCCACTTCAGGCTGAGCCAGACTGCCTTACAAACAAGGAAATCAATCAGTATAGTGTGCTTCAACAACAACAAACCACTATTAGAGCTGTTTACTGAATCTTAAAAGTAAAAAGCAGCCAGTGTTTCTTTTTAAATAGGTATTAAAATTTAACCTTGGTGAGCACTAGGGCCCTGAGTTCGATCCCCGGTCCCGGAAAAAAAATAAAAATAAAAATAAAAATAAAATAAAATTTAACCTTGGGCCAGAGATGTATCTCAGAGACAGTGCCTGCCTGGCAAGTGCGAGGCCCTGAGTTCGATTCCTGGCACACACACAAAAATTAATCTCCATTATAATTTAGCATTACCTTTAATTGTCAGGTTTTAGGGATAGGGAGGACAGAGAGTTTCAGGATTAAAGTTTGATGCCAGTGAAGCTTGAGTCTTCGTTGTGTCCTCAGGTTTCTTCTTGAAGGGCAAGCTGTGCCATCTAGTACAGACTGATTAGATAACCAAAGCTGTAAGTGCAGCAACCAGGGATCCAACCAGTGTGATTATATAGCTTTTTAAGTCCTCTCCAGGAAATGGAGGCTTCAAAAAAGGGTAAAGTGAGTGTCCCAAAGTACCCTAAGATTTGAACCATGTCTTCCTCAAAGTCCACATTCTCACATGTGGTTATACCACCTTTCTGCTGGCTCTGGCTGTAGCAGAATACTGTAGCTGTAAAGCTCTTGCTCTAGCTGGCCACGATGGCATATGCCCAGAGCCCCAGCTCTGGGATGAGGATGAGGCAGAAAGGTCAGCCCCAAACACGTAGGAACATTGATCCTCCTACCTCACCCCAAGGGCTTTTTTTTTTGTTTGTTTGTTTTGTTTTGTTTTGTTTTGCGGTACTGGGGATCGAACTCAGGAGGACCCTGTGCTTGCTAGGCAAGCGCTTATTCCACTGAGCTACATCCTCAGCCCCCAAGGGCATCTTAAGTAACAATTACTCTTGACGCCCAAGTCTGCTTACCTTAACACCACTGCTGCTTTCCCTTTTGGTATTTAATAAAAGCACGTGGTCCAAAGTTTCCCTTTTCAACAACAGCTAAGAACATTCTTACTGCTTTTCCTTGAGGCAGTAGGAGCTAACTTGTCAGTGCCAACAACTGATGTAAGATCATTTTCTGCCCATAGCGAACCTGTAAGGCCTGCTGCTCCCTCCAGCTCAGTTTGCCATAGGCCTCCTTGTTGCTGAGGACGTCTTGCTCAGTTTTTAAGTCTGTGGCGTAGGTCTGCAGTGTCAACAGAACACTGTCTCGAAGCAGCTGTCTCCATGATGCTTTGAGTTTCGGGATATTGGTGATTGCCAGGTTGTCCTCTTCCCTTTCATTCTGTCCCCATCCATACTGGTCCTGAAACGTTCTGAACTCCTCAGCAGACATACACAGTACCTTGTGGCAAACACAGGGCCCTTCATTATGATGTACTTAGTTGTGATTTCTGAACAGATTCAGGGACCCCACCTCCTTGGGAGCATGAGAGTGTCCTCTCTACACCGCCCCCCCCCCAATTCCTCTCGCCTGCCTGCATTTCCTTCTAGTTCATCTGTGTCAGGCTGTTCTCGGCCCTTACCTTGAGTGTGGTGGTCAGCTCCTCTTCAGTCAGCACCTCCTCACGCCCAATCACAAATGCGCCCTCTTCCCCAACCATCTCCAGTTTGCACAAGAAGTCCCAGCGCTCAAATAAGAGGAGCCTTTCAGCTTCCCCTTTTACTCCTATAATGTGACAAAATCTTTCAGTACACCCGAATGCTCATTTCTATTCAGCAGAGCTAGTGAAACCCTTAAGCCAACAAAAGACTCCTGTTGATGAATACTCACCCTGTAAGGCTGCTTCACGAACCGTCACCATCTGAATGTCAGCTGTGTCATCTGTGTTGTCAGGATATGGCTCAACAAAACCATACATATGAATCAGCTGCCAATTAGCCATCTGCCCGTATGTGTTGAAAATCTCATGGCCTTCAGGAATGGACCGAGTAGCCACCATCCGAAGGTAATCCTGAGATGAAAGGGAGAAGCTGGGGCCATTCCTGGAAAGACCACTGCCTTAGGAAGAGCCTTCAGCAGGTGTATCAGCTGTGGGACTGGTGCTATATCTATATTGGTCTGTCTTTAGTTCCTGTCACATGGACTATAGAACGTAAGGTCAGCTTCATGTGGTACTAGGTCCGCCTCTGCTCAGTCATGTTAGCACTTTAAAAAGCCAGCAGCTTTTAAAAGGTAAGCAGTCAAGCCCAGATCAAGAGGGTTAAGTCGGGTGTGGAGGCACATGCCCATTATACCAGCACGGAGGCTGAGGTGAAAGGGTCCCAAGTTCCAATCTAGTTTGTGCAAGGCAACTTAGGAAGAGTATGTCTTACAAAGGGGCTATGGATGTACTTTTGTGAAAACTCTGGGTTCAATCTCCAGTACTGCCCCCCCCAATGAATCAAGGGTTAGGAAATTAACAGCTAATTTGCTGATTTTTAATACCAGTAATTATACTTTTCTCACAATTTTCAATACAGGATAGAACTGACGAGTTCTAAAAGGGAGTTAGCCCTCTGGTTCTGGACATTGCCACATCTCTTTTTCTCCTGAAAGGCCTGAGACAAGCAGTTCTTTGCTGTTATCACAGGGTCAGCCAAATCTTGGCACACGCCCGTGTCAGGGCAGCTAGCCAGGAATTAAATATGACTGTGCACACCACTGAACACAAGTTCCAAAGAAATGACAGTTATGAGAGTATACCCCAGGTTGGCCTTTTTTCTTCCTGTTAAGTGTTAGAACTCTCATCGATCCTCCTGCCTCAGCCTCGCCTCCTGAGTCCAGGGATTTCAGGTGTGTGCCACCACACGGGGCAGGCCGCCTCTTTTTGCTGGCCTTGGATCCTCCTACCTTACTAGCATGCACCACCACACCAGGCTTTAGCCACAACTTTGCTTTAAAATGTTCAGATGATTTTACTGTAATGTGAATACCAAGAATACTGGAGGAGCTAACTTCACCTCATTTGTAGGATGAGTAGGAAAGCGGAGCCCAATGACAACACGCTTGAATCAGATGCCCACTCATCAAGGCAATAAGAACTAGGTGGGGTCCACTCACTGCAGAGTACTCTAGATTGGCATTGTGATTGG
>PVLD010032591.1:0-14476 GCA_004027595.1 Dinomys branickii
CCCTTTATGTATGGAGATATTCCATTCGAATCAGAAATCATGTAATATTAGAAGGAAACTGAATAAGGAATACAAACACAAATTTACTGATATCAATAAATGTATGAAAAATTTAACCCTAACATAAATATTTAAATTAAAAAATGATATGCAGATTTTCAATTACCAAAACAGAAAAAAGATTTTGAAAATATAGCTAATTCTGGCAAAAATAGTGTCAAACTGGCACTCATATACACTGATAATGAAGTTTAAAACAGTACAAATTCTCTTGCCAGAAACTTGCAATATATGTACAAAATATGAAATATCTTTACATTCTATGACTTGGTAATTGCAGTGATTATAACTTATTTTGAAGAAACAAGAGAAATATACAGAAATACATATTTAAATGTATATTTCCTGCAACATTATCTTAATACCAAGCATTTGAGATAAAAAAATATAAAAACTTGGAGTCCATAAATAAATTATGGTACACACAAATGATAGAATGTGATTTCATTCCAAAGCATATTTTAAGGGGATTTCATCATGGCTGACTAGAGGCAGCTGTATTCATTAATGCTGGAAAGCCACTCACCAAGAAACACAAGAACTCAAAAATGGGAGGTGAACAAATTTCAAATAAAGAAGGCAATTTGAAGGAGATGCTTGCCTGATGAATTCCTGCATCCCTGGTGTTTAGACAAAGAAACAGGGTCATCCTTTAAACCTGGCACAGTTTATGTCCCTCATACATTTACCATGCCACTTGGGAAAGGAGCTTATCCTTGATGGAAGAAACCGAGTGGCAGATAGGCTACTGCAATTGGCGTCTACACTAGCAACTAGTGTCCAGTGCCCTCTTGTCCTCTCATTTCACTGAGAAAAGGAGCTCCACAGCTAAGATGTTTCCAGATCAGGAACAAAAGAAACAGAAAGCCAGGAAATCATTCTGAGGGCAGTAGATCAGTTAGAATCAGGGGGGCTTTGGGAAAGAAGTGAACAATGGCATGCTCATGGCAAAGACCCCAAACCGGACATGAAGAGATCTGTAAGTCAGTGAGTCCCCGAGGGAGATCAGAAGCGGTGACTGTGGTGTTTTGGGAGAGAAGAGAATGGAGCGGCACCGAAATAGTCACTCTCCAATTTCCTCCAAATACCAGACCGCGTAGTGCCCGTGGAATACCCGTCCTGCCTGGACTCCCTCACCTTCCAGGTCAGGTGAGACGTTTATGCAACTTCCTGCCAGGGGTGCAGCCTCCTCAAACTGGAACACAGAAGTCACCGCAGGACCCAGATCTGTGCAGATCTATACCCTGAAGAGCCTGAGCTTTTATGAAGAGGAAAATAGTTAAATTTTTATTTCTGAGGTCTCATGTAGTCCACAACTAGCTATTCCTCTGAGCTGATTGGTATTCCAGTGCCAAATGCATATTTCCCTTATCTAACCAACCCCACCCCGGACTCACTCATAGGTTACCTTAGCTAAGTGTTTCCTGTATCTGTGAACTTGAAGTTTGAACTTGCATATATGATATAATTGTCCGTTAGAGCAATCAGTGAAAAGGAGATAAGATGTAATCAAGCAGTAACCACTAAATATTCTGATTCTATACTTCCCACTTGGAAATCCCATATAAGGCCTAGACTGTAAGAGATTAGGACCTGACACTTTGCAAATGCTTCCCAGTCAGATCCATTGATGTTAATAATTCTTCCTCCAAATTCTGGTTGACAACCTGGTGTTTCTGTTTGCCTCTGCTTCCAGGTTGACCTTCTTGGGGTCATTGAAGGAAGGGCCCTCTGTGGTGGTTGGGAGGTCACTGTCCTCAACACACCACCACCTTGTAGCCATTTCAGTGTGCCAGGTCCTGGGCAGCTGCTAGTGGGTGCATCACTGAGGCTGCCAAGGTTGCACCAGGAGACAGTGCAGCCTGAGAGACTCCAGCTCCAAGGCAACCACTACCCTCAGGTCCTCGAGGTGGAGTGGTGGAGCAGTTCCCCTTGCCTCAAACCCTGGGCTGAGCCAGTAGGCAGCCGCAGTGAAGTATCCAGGGATCCAAGAGCCTGCAGGGCAGAGGTTTGGCCCATCCTTTGCCCCACCTCACCTACCACCAGTGGGAGGGTCTGGAGGATCCTGAGGAAGCCAGCCCCACCCCTTTTCTCATTTCTTTCTCCACAAGAACTCAGTTGCAATATTTTTACAGCCTCCTTTGATCTCCAATTGTACTTGCCTCCATCTTTTTCCTTTTTCCACCCTCATAAATCAATCTTCAAACTCCCTCTCTATTTGCACCCACTACAGCTGTACAAATAGCATCATCAAAGTTAATTGTAAGAGAAAAAGGCACAGCAGAACAGCATAGCACAGGAAAATGGCCACTCACACATGCTGGCCAGAAAGCACAAGGAAGAGAGGGAAGTGAGGACTAAAGGACAAGAATACAACCTTTCAGGTCACATAGGAGTAATTGCAAGCAAACTCTACTACATCACAGGACATTCAGCTGCTAAACTTATCAAGGAATGACACTAGTCCTGGGTATAATATCTTTTGAGGTGTTTGTTTGTTTGTTTGTTTGTTTGAGACACAGTCTTGCTATGAAGTGCAGGGTCAACTTGAACTCACTTATGTAGCTCAGGCTGACTTTGACCTCACAGTGATCCTCCTGCCTCAGCATCTGGAGTGCTGGGATTATAGGCATGTGCAGGCATGCCTGACGATATTTTAATGATCTAATCACTGTCAAAATACATGAGAAATTTTAGATTAAAACCACAACACTGTTTTTACTTTTCTTTAATACCAGCTTGCTTTTCCTTTTTCCAAACTCCTGACATAAATGACACAATCAAAAACATGACCCATTAGAATAGGCACGTCTCAAAGTACAAATAACCAAAATGAACAAGAAAAAATGTTCAACACCATTGGTTATTAGATGAATGCAAATGAAATCTTCACTAATATTTCATCTGTATCACATAATGTCATTATCAAGGACTCAAGGGAAAACAAATGCTGGGCAGCTTGTGGAACAAAGGAACACTTCTACAATGTTGGTTGGAATATAATCTAGTCTAGCCACTATCAAAATGAGTATAGTGATTCTTCAAAAACTAAGAATAGGAATTCCCTTTAACACAGGCATACTTCTTCTAGGTGTCTTCCTGAAAGAGTTAAGGTCATAATACCACAGTGATACAAACATGCCAGTATGTGTAGCAGCACAACTCACAGTAGGTAAATTATAGAATGAAGACATGAATGCATAACGTGTAGTATACAGTATATACACATTGGAGTGGTACTCAATCATAAGAAAGAATAAATTTGAGTCATATGTAGGAAAATGGATGGACCTTGATGCCATAGTGTTAAGTGAAAATAGTCACAGAAGGTTAAATATCATGTGGTTTGTCTAATATGAGAAACCAGAAATATAAATAACTTCAAAAGGAAAATAAAAGAGAGTGGGTAGAAAGCAGAGAAATAGGCTCTGAAGATGGTAAATCTCTCTAGGGAAAAAGGGAGAGTGGCAGGTAAGAAAAAGGTAATCAAAAATAATGAAGACATGATATAATAGAGATATGCCAATTCTCCAAAATTGATATTATTGTATATTTCACAAACATACTAATAAAGAATTGATAATATATAAATATAATACTGTTGGGGGAAAAACATATTTTCAGATATGCATTGAGATAATTACCTAGAGAAAACTAATGCCCATCTCCACCACACAAAAGAATCAAAACATTACCAAAGCAACTCTATTTCAACAAGAGGGAGTAAGCACTGTAATGAATAATGAGAGACTTTCTTGAGCTTATAGATTTTGTATAGGTACTTACTCAAGGGATTGTGATCTGTTGCTACCAACCCATCTCCATATCTGGGAAGAACTTGTATCCAAGATGGACTTCTTCTCAAAACAAAAATATAAGCAAGAGGTCTCTAACAGATACAATTAAAGCCACAGATATGCAAACTTTGGTGCTAGAGAATCCTGTAGTCTTCATAGTTCCTGAAAGAATCTATAGAGTTATATTGTTCTGAAGTAGATGGCTATGTTGTGATCTTTCTTCCCATGTTTCAGGCTGCTTCATTATGATGCCATCTTGAAACTGTATCAATTGCTAGAGGATATATTTCAGTGATAGCCAGGAACCACTGCAGTGTCTCATCTCTGAGGCTCTGCCACTACGCAGCTACACTCAAATTGGTGACCACTGCAAACTGACTCCACCTGTGAGGAACCTAGGTCCAGTGAATAGCCATGACCTTGTGCCAGAGACAGTTTCCATGTCATGATGACTTTGTGCTTTGCACAGAAAGGAGTAACATGTCACCCAGCATGGTCCATTCTGCTCTCAGTCTGACTTCTACTAGTGAGACACTATTGACCCACCCATTAGAAAACAGCTCCTACCCATCTGATTCATATAGTACCCTCAGTCTTAACAGGAAAATCATGCTCAAACTGGCAGAATAGCTGTGCAGCCTCCTGAAATCAAGAGCATTATACAAAATCAGGGGCTTTTCTACACCCCATAGCAAGCAAGGTGACAAAGGAATCAAGAATGAAGTCCCATTTAGATAGCTATAAAAACTAAAAATCTAGGAATAAATCTAGCAAAGGAAGTGAAATATCTCTACAATTAAAATGATAAAACATTGATAAAAGTAAAACAGAACACAAAAAAGTCAAAAAATTATCCATTGTTCATGGATTAATGAATTACTATTGATAAAATATCTATACAACCCAAGATAATCTACAAATTCAATGCAATTTCCACAATACCATCAATGACATTGCTCACTGAAATAAAAAGAGTGTTAAAATCTGATGGGTATCACACAAGGTCCTGAATAATGAAAACAATGTTGGGCAAAAAGAATAAAGGTGTCATTTGTTTACCTGACTTCAAAATATACTAAAAAGCAGTAAGAACCAAAATAACACAGTATAGACAAAACAGACTAATAGTTCAATTAAACAGAATAGAGAACCGAAAAAATATATCCTTAGATTCATGGTCAGCTAACATTTCTTACATACCAAGAACACATATTGTAAAAAAGACAGTCTTTCCAATTTATGATGCTGAGAATAGTGGATGTGCACATATGGGAAGATAAAACTAGACCCCTATATTTTACCAATTAAAAATCAATTCAAACTGGATTAGCCCCCTAAATGTAAGTCTGAAAACTATTAGACTGCTAGAAGAAAATAGAGGAAATGCTTCATAACATTTTTGTAGACAAGAATTTTTGAATTGCAGTTCAGAAATACAGGTGAAACAGTGACAAAAATACACAAATGTAATTACATTAAACTAAAATGCTTTCCTACAGCAAAGGAAACATTAAACAGAGTGCAAAGCCGTCCCACATAATGAGAGAAAATACTTCAAACAATTCATCTCAGAAAGAATTTATATTAGGAATACATAAGGAACTCATCAGCTTGGTAGGCAAAAACTCAGAATATCCATGTTTAAAATGGACAACAGACCAAAATTCACATTTCTCAAAAGAAAATATATAGGTGACCAACAAGTATAAAATAAGAAATTTGACTCCACAGATAATAAGGGAACTGCAAATAAAAACAAGATGACGTCTCACCCCAGTTAAGGGGCTGTTGTCAAAAAGGACAAGAAATAGCAAGCGCTGGTGAGGGCACAGAAAGGAGAACTCTTGTAAATGGTGGGTGGCACTGTGAGTTAGCGAAACCATTTTTGAAAACAGGTGGTTTATCATGAAACTAAAAACAGAACTGCTATGGGATTAAATTATCTCGTTACTGGGCATATATGCAAAGGGATTGACATCAGAATATTGAAGGTACAGATAGATGCAAACTCTTGTTCATTGCAGTACTACTCAAAATATCAATGATTTGTAAAATCAACATAAACGTCCCATAATGAATGGATGGATAAAGAAAATGTGGCATATACTAGATGGAATATTATTTAACTATTAAAGATAGTTAATTATCATTTGATATAATATCTATGGACCCAGAGAACTTTATGTGAAGGAAAATAAGACACACAAACATAAGCACTACATGATCTCATTCCTGTGTAGAGTTTAAAAAGAGTGACTCCAATGATGTACATCATAGAAAAGGGACCATCTAAAAGTTGAAATGGGAGAAGGGAGGATCAAAACAGGTTTATCAGTTGCTAGGTGTCTTTTGAGAAGAAAAGTAGAATAAGTTCTGGTGTTTTATTATGCAGTAGGGGGTCTAAGTTATAATGCATTGTATATTCTAAAACAGCTAGAAAAAAGGTCCGTGAATGCTCTTAACACAAAGAAATAATAGATACATGATGTGCGAAGTATACAAATTACCGTAATTTGGGCCTTACATAATGTGTACATATGGCAAATCATTACATTGTAAACAATAAATATGGACAATTATTATGTGTCAATTTGTTTAAAAAGTGAAAATTTAGAAGAAATAATATCTCAATTACTCTGCTTTTAAAACAATATTTTAAAGTAATATTGAATAACATGGTAAATATATACATATTAGGTAAATAAAGAAAAAACACAATTTGCATATCATTTATGGTATTTATACATGCATACATTTTTAGCAAACACTGTTATTTCATAATATTTTGAGCAGTTTTTATATTTGTTTCCCAAAGATTTTCTGTATTTCTTATGTATTCAATGGACATGAGCTTGTTTCTATTCTTTTAAAAGTAATAACTCAGAATGTTTACATTGAAATATTAAAATCAATCTCTTCTGAAAGTGTCATAATACAACTGAACATGAATCCATTCAGAGCCTGTCTTCAACCAGTGAGTTATTGAAAATTCATTACAGTTCCCTAAGCACAAAGAGAGTGATGTGTCAAACATGAAAGCCCTCAAAATATGAGAGGGTCACATGGAATAAATGTTCCTTATGTTGTATTAGTGAAGACTAAGTTTAGGTACAAAAAAGATTAAGTTTTTTAAGTCAACATTTAATTCCATCCATCATAATACAAGAAAAAAGAGAGATTTTTTTTAAAATGGAAGACTGGGAAGAGAACATATTTTCCTAGTTCTTGCATCTATTTTTTTTTTTCATTTTGCTCTTCCTTTTTTATGATGCATTAAATTTTTGAGTCAGATTCACTTTGCTATAAGGATTTATTTGTGCATTTAGCATTGTATTATCAGGAGTAAGTCTACTAGACCATGTATTCAGAGTAATTTTATTTTATCTGGAAGCATAATTGAAGATTATGCATAACATTGTATCTGCAGTGTTGAAAAATCTCTCAGATGTTCCTAGCACGAACCCTGGTGAACTGGATACAATGCATTTAATAGTGTCTTTGATAGCATTCATCTAAAACTCTAGTGTTCAATTCTGGGGAGAAGGGGCCTTGAATAAAATTAGTTTCTAAAGGGATAATGAGAGTAATATGTGCTATTTTTTACTCACCAAATTAATGAAAATCTTAAATTGTCAGATCTGTGTGCATTTAAATAGCACAATCATGGAAAAATGAGCTATTTTTGTATAGCATAAAGATATGCACATGAGTGGTCATAGAACTTCTGGAAGACAAGTACCTGTTTTATCTTTGCTTTATGGTATCTGAGAGTAGGCTGAAATGTCTTTTTTTTTTTTTTTTTTTTTTTTTTGCGGTACTGGGGATCGAACTCAGGACCCTGCGGTTGCTAGGCAAGTGCTTATTCCACTGAGCTATATCCCCAGCCCCTGAAATGTCTTTTATAAAAAACATTTTACAATATTGGCAGAGAGAAAAAATGGCTCAGTGATTTAATTAAAGTTCTAATAATTATGATATTGAAATGAAATTTAGTTGTGTGCTCTTTTAAATTTAGCACTTTAAAATAAAAATGCACTAGTACAGGGCACAATAGAGTTACTTTATTTCCATCATAGAGACTGTGTCACCTCTATTTACACTAAGAACTAATTGGTACAAAAATATAACTTAAAGGCATTTATCTTGCTTGACCAATGAAGTGTACAGTTTAATTTTCTTTCACAGTGCAAGATGAAATTTGAAAATCAAAGAGTAGCATGGAAATAATGGGCAAAGGCCACATTTTAAAACCATCAAATGGTTTATTTTTCCTCATTAGGAAAATAATTTTCAGGTGGTAGTGAAGATAGCTGCACGAAGCACACTATTTTCTTTTCTTTTCTCAGGTACATGCACTTTTGTAGATTATAAAAGTATATAGGAGATGAGCAAAGCCAAAGTGGAGCATGAGGATTAGGGAGAGAAAAGAAGGAGCCAGAGACAAGAGGGTGAATGAAACGGAGTATGAAAAGGTTCAGTAGTATGTTCTACTCAGGTTATTGGTTTTTTTTTAGTCAACTGAACAACTGTAATTGGATCAATGTCAGGTTTTATAGGTCAAGTCAAGGCCTTGTGTTTTAGTCATGTTCACATATGGTGGGTACCTTTTTAAAAAAATTTGCCTAAGATTTTACTGTACCTAAGCCACTAGTTAAAAAATATCTTTCTATATTGGTTATTGTTATTCTATAGTTTCCAAAAGTCAATTTGTAAAGTACCATTCCAAGAGCCCTCATGTGTGGCAATGTGCAAGACAGCAGTTGCGAACATAAAAATACAGGTAGATGGATTGAAATGAAATTTTGTCTTTTCAAGCTAGGGTCTCACTATGCAGTTCAGGCTGGCCTTGAGCTCACTTATGTAGCCTAGGCTGGTCTAGAACTGACAAGGATCCTCCTGTGTCAACCTCCTAAGTGCTGGGATTACAGGCATGTACCGCCACACCCAGCTTGAAGTGAAATTTTGAAGACAATGAAAATAAAATGTACATGCAAAATTGATCTTAATGATGACCTACTGTCATGCAGTGGATTGAGTTCATGCATCTCTGCTAGCATTTCAGATACGTCATAAGTGCTACTTAATGCTGACTCCTATGTAAGACTCACCTTCATCAGCAGATATATAATCTCTTAGACTCTCTGTATCTGTGTCTCTTTCTGTCTCACTGTATTTCTCTGTCTCTCTCTGTCCCTGTCTCTCTCTGTCTATCTCTCTCTCTTTGTCTCTCTCTGTCTCTTTCTCTCTCTCTCTCTCTCTCTCACCCACACACACACAAACCACCACCACCAAATTTTGAATTCAGCTGTATGAGAGAAGATATAATTAAACATATTTGACAGTAGAGATTTAATGTGTTTATAAGTCAAACAATGCATATAGAAAAATTCTGCAAGCAGTTATGGCTCAGTATGTCTGTTTCTGAGTTATACTTTTATTTCTTCCCAAATTTTCCACACCCACCCACCTCGGTGGATGAAATTTCTTATCCTTGTGCTATAAGTATCAGTAGGTGAAAGTAGGGTCACCATAAAAAGAAGTCAAGGCATTGGTAATTTTGAAAAGGACATTTTTTATTTTGATGTATTCTGTTCAGCTCAGTAAATATTTGTGTGTGCTTATTACATTTGAAAATAATACTAGGCACTAAGATACTCTTTTATACCAGTATAGCTTACATCATATTATGCATGATAAGTTCTTAGTACATGTTTGCCAAGTAAGTGAGAAGACATGTATAAGGAACTCTTGGCGTTACTTAAGAAGTCAATATGAGATCAAGTGCACTCAGATTGCTATGGCTATATGTTTATAATTAGGGAGAGACAGCAGGAAATAGGGAGGTAGAATAATTGGAGATGGGCATATGGAAAGAGTGGAAAGGTAAGAAGAAAGGAGATAAAAAAGATGATCAAGCTTATAAATATGTATAACATATACCAAATAATATATAAAATATATATTATATGTGTACTCCTCCAAATGTATGTAAATATTATGCCTTTCAAACCTATATAAGAAGTTGTAGCACCACTTCCGATTTTTTTTGGTACCAGGAATCGAACTTACAGCCTCATGCTTGCCAGGCGGGCACTTGAGCTATATCCCTGGCCCACCACTTGGGATTTGGGGAGGGTCTCTTGGAAGGAATGGTGGTTAAATTCAATCTTAAATATTATTGGTCATCTGGGTTAAAAAAGACAAGAAAGAAAAAGAAACTGTCATCCAACACCTACTTAGGTGCTCTAAGTAAAGGAAATAGCATAAGAACTGGCGAGGAAGTATGAAGTAGAGTAATGAATGTGAGAATCACAGGAATTTTGGTAATTCAAAAGGTCTGTATCTACGTCTATACTCAGTATACTGTTTTTGGTTATCTTAGGGCTTCTGAATGGAGAGGGCATATTGATATAATCTACACATATTGTTTGGAGTGAAGTATTACCTTCTAGACTTAAAATGTGAATTTTAGGAGAGATGAAAAGTCTGCTCATAGCTATTTTAAAAACCTGTCTTCGTATAAATGGGTAGTTTCAAACAAATGAGAAAGCTGCTATAAACACATTACTTATTTTGGAACCAAGAGTGAATTTTGTAAAAGCAATAACTCTTGCATTCCATCTCTAATGGTCTTAATTGTGATTTAAGAAGTTATGTAAGGGAAGTATGTTTGAATAGAGCCAGATGGATCCAAACATAGTCCAGAGTTTGTCCTCAAAGCCAGACATGTTTGAATTATTTGTGCATTTATATTTTCCTCGCCAAACTTTAAAGGAGGTTATGTTTCTGTAGTGGGTACATTTTGCTTTCATTTCAGTCAGTTCCTCTTTGAAATGAAATTTAGGAAAAGATCATATGCATGATAATCCAGATACTTCCTGATATATGAACTCCAAAGGCTTCTGTAGAATTTTTATCATTAATTGTTTGTTTTTTAATCATATAGATAACATGTAATCATTTTCAAAAAACCAAGACATAGCATAAAAATAAAGGTCATCCCATATTCCACTGTCTAGAGTCAATCTTTACAAATAGATTGAAAAGTAACCACTTAGAAATGTGTGAGAAGGACGTATTGACAAAAAGAGAGCTGTAGTGTAACATGACCTACATTTCCAATTAGCATGACCTTGTTCCATACTTTACATTCAATTTTTGACCTTGTATTCGTTTCTATGATTTCATGATACTCCATTGTATGGGTGTAATTATTTAATTAGTTACATGTTTCTTTTCATGGATTTCGACAGTATTTTTAGTGTTCTAGCCAAATAAACATACTACTATGAACCACTTTGTGCAAATACATATCTATTCTTGAGCTAGTAGGATATTGTGATGCATTTTCCTAAGAGCAATCTATCATTAATATTGAAATATCTGAGATTTTATATGACTTGCACAGCATACGTATTAAATTGGCACAATTTTATGTTGGTGGAAAATAATAAAATTCATGAACCAGAGATAGAGGGGATTTTAGTATCCATGTCAGTAAGAGTCGCTGTAGTGTTGACATTTCTGTCTCTGCATGTGTGTGTGTGTGTGTGTGTGTGTCTGTGCATACTTTTTCAGCTCTTCTTTTCTACAGAGTTATTAAAAGAGGTCCAATTTATATCTTCGCAAATAGCGAATTACATTACAAGAGAAAAGTCTTGAACTTCAAAAACATAAAGCATTTTTAATGAATAATGACATCTGCTCTTTGACCTGGTATAACATGTTATCTTCATCTTCCAGAGTTTTAAGAAAAGCTGCCTGTTTGCACTAGAGGAAAACATCTCTATTTTCCAATATAACATCCTTGGAGAGGTAGTTAAGGAGAAAGTATAGTTATTGTCTCACCTTCAAGATGCAAAGTGATATGAGAGACTCAGGGAATGGTGAATTGTGCCTAATAGAACTATTGAGTCTGATAGCATTTGCATTACAAGAAGTACCAAGATGGCTTTATTTAAAGTTTATACTAATTTCCACTCTTACCAAAAATTCGCATCAGTTTGCATTTCTCTAAAACTTCAGCTCTATTGAGTTTCATCAACTTTTCAAAATTGAGATATTTTAATTGGGGAACATGGTATGTCAGGTTTTATAATTTTTAATTTGTTTTCTTACTGCTGAGATTACATGTATGTTTGACATTTGTGATTTTTATGTATGAATTGCTCTCACACGACTTTTATAAATTTTTCTGTCCCTGATTTTAGATTGTGTGATAATTCATAGGTGGCCTTAGTATATTAAAACATGAACATGTTGTATATTATGTGATGGAAGTATATGCTATAAATTCCTCACTATTTTTGTCGTTATTAGCTGTAGAAATTTGAGGCATGATTTATACTCATTAAAATTCCTGACTTTTCAGAATTTATAACTTCCTTTCCATAAATAGCTCTGTATTTAAAAATGAGTTCAGTCCCATTCTGTAAAATGAAATGCATGCACTATTTGCTAAATTCATAGTCAGTTCAAATACCTATATTTACACAATATATCATCAAGCTTTTGTTTTTCCCTGAAATTTGAAGTTTGTTGTGAGCAGACACATTGCCACATTAGTATGGGTACGGTAATATAAAACATGGTGAGTCCAAATGTTTAGCACTCCAGAATTCCTTAAGTTCCAAAAAATCCATGCTTAGTGAATTTCTCTAGCAAATTTCATGAACTAGTCATCTGATAGCATTCACCAAAATTAAATATCTTATCTTATTCAGCTTTTTCTAAATAACTGATAAACTGACCATGGTTACCATTTTTTACATGAGGTGTTGAAATAGTCTCTTTCATTGCTAGTGCCATGTATACAAACTGAATTCAATTTTTATGTTTGTAGGAAAATTTTGTAATTATTTATTGGCAGGTAGCTAAATATTTGGTATTCAGTGAATGTTAGAAAATATTTTGTAATGATTTCCAGGAAAGTCTGTGATGAAAAGATAAACCACTCAAGAAATAAAACTTTAAAGGAAATTACATAAGTGGCAAAAATAAAACTTAGCTCAAACTTTAAACTGTATATGAAAAATCAGCTCTGAGTGAATTAAAGGTTTTGCTACCAATGAAATTAGAAATTAAAAAGACAAAATCATAACAGATATTGCTGAAAGCCAGAAAATGACAAAAATTACTTTAAACATATATTCTGAATGTTGGAAAACCTAAAAGAAATGCATAAATTCATAGACATCTAGGAATTAACAAAATTGAACCAAGGAATTTTAAACTCTAAATAGACTGAGTAATGGGCAGTGGAAAAAGGCAGAAACTAAAACCCTACCAAAAAGGAAATTGTAGGACCTGGGGAATTCCCTGCTGAATTTTACCAAGACATAAGGGAAGCATTAAGGCCAATATCCTTACTCTTCCATAAAACTTCAAGGAAATGGACTTTGTGAAAGTCATTTCTTGAAGCTGGCATTATTCTAATATTAAAATCTAATAAGGACTCAAAGAGAAAAGAAAATTAGAAACCAGCTTTTTGATGAACACAGATGCAAAATTAATCATCAAGATACTTGCAAACAGAATGTAACAAAATTTTAAGGTCATACATCCTAACCAAACTGGGCTCATCCCAGGGTACAAGGATGGTACCAAATGATACAGTACATAAACAACATAAAAATAATATGATCATCCTAATAAATGGAGAGAAAGCCTATGACACAATATAACATACATTAATATAAAAATCCTGATGAAATTAGGCCTAGATGGACCTTAATTCAAACAGTTATGATAGAGTTACAACCAACCCACTGGCGACATCACACTACATGTGGAAAAATTTGAAGCATTCCCTTTAAGAACAGCAATAAGTAAAAGATGTCCATTCTCACCACTCTTGTTTAACATCCTACTCAAACTTTAGTCAGAGCAATCAGTCAAGAGAAAGACATAAGATGAACTAAAATAGGGAAGGAACAAGTTAAAATTCTAATTAGCAGGTGACATTGTCGTTCCATTACTGGATGAAGAAACTTCACCAGAAAATACTTAGAAATAATAATCATACTCAACAAAGTAGCAGAACACAAATTCAACATACAGAATTCTATAACACTCCTGTCAGCACCATTAGAGAAATCAGGAAAATAAGCCCACTTATAACAATTTAATAAGTTAAATACCTAAGAATTAACCTAGTCAAGGAAATGAAAGGCCCTTAAATTAAAAACATAGAATTTTGAAAATAAATATTAAAGTGTACATTAGATAATTGGAAGACATCCTCTGTTACTGAATAGGAGAACCAACATTGCCAAAATGGTCACTTTATCAAAATTATGCGTAGGTTTAATGCAATTCCAATCAAAAAACGCTATCAGCATTTTTATCAATGGAAAATCAATGCCAAAATATACATCCCACCCAAAGAGACCCAGAATACTTAAGCAAGAAGAGTGAAACACAAACCAAAAATAGTCAAAAGAGATAAAGAAGGCCACTACATACTAGTTAGGGGAAAGCTACAAGAGGAAGAGGTAACGATCCTAAACATTTATGCACCTAATAATGGAGCACCTAACTTTACAAGTCAAATCTTGACAGAAGTAAAAAATCAAATAACTAATAACACTATTGTAATAGGGGACATAAATACCCCTCTG
>PVLD010032592.1:0-14476 GCA_004027595.1 Dinomys branickii
CAAAGCATCAGAAAACCAACAGTAGTTGCTGCTTTGCAAATTGATATCTTCAAAATGTGTGCTCAGGATAACACATACAGACATACAAGATTGATCGAATAACCTGTCATCAACTATTCCTTAGCATTAAGTGATATAATACAATAGTAGAACCATGTTAGCCCTCCTGCACATATGTATCTACATATATACATACATATATTTTTGCCTCTTTCTTTCCTCCTTTCCCTCGTCCCATCTGTTCTTTGCTTTTGAACAGATTTCCTTCATGTCTCTTAGTTTATATTCCCACCCTCAGGTTCTTACACCAGTGATACAATACTTTGCCTGCTCATGTACCGCTGATTAATTTCACTTATGAGTATGGACTCCAGTTTTGACCACTTGCCTACAAAGTCCCCAAAACTGTCTTTCTTTATAGCTGAATAATATTCCATTATATAAAAATGCCACAATTTTTTAATCCAGTCTTCTGCGGATGGACACTTGGGTTGCTTCCACATTTTAGCTATTACAAATTGCGCTGCTATAGACATGGGTGCACATATATCAGAGTGATATGATGTTTCCAGATCTTCTGGGAAAATACCCAGAAGGGGAATAGCTGGTTTGAATGGAACCTCTAGACCTAGTTTGCTGAGAAATCTCCAAACTGCTCTCCGTAGTGGTTGCACCAGTCTGCATTCCCACCAGCAGTATAATAGAGTCCCTATTTCTCCACAGCCTCGTCAGCATTTGTTATTGGATGATTTTTTCATACTGGCCAGTCTTACTGGGGTGAGATGAAATCTCGATGTTGTTTTTATTTGAGGCATAGGGTTTTGCAAAGGGACTTTAAAAGAGAATCACAGTAATGGAAATGTAATTCATTGAGTCCTTTCTTGTAGGCTCCATACTATACTGTGGGCTTTGGGTTCTTTGGCTCATGCAATTCTTTAACAATAACCCTTCAAGGTGGGCACAGTTGCTTCCCTTATAAAGAACTTGTGGTACAGAATCATGTAGTAACTATGCTATTGCATGCCAGTGCTGGAATTTGAACTTGGATACTGAGCCTGGAGTTTTAACTATTTGAGAAGAATATTAGGTGAAGATCTGGGAAGGTTTTGAAGAGTTTCGACAATAGGTTCTCCAGAGCATGTCCTATAAGAGCTTGTCATAAGATTTTAGTAAGTGTTTCATAGAAGACATGGCAAACAGAAGGAAACAGTTCTATGTACTCCTGGTGATAGGCTAGTGTGTGTTGTGAACTGCAAAGAGGGAATCTGGTTTTAAGCACTTCCCAAACTTCCCATATTCCCATGCTCAGAAATACATCCATAGACAAACCACACCAAGCAGTGGAGATCCTCAGACCTCTCTGAGAAGCAGGCTGTAACACAGCCATGTTGCGCCCATGCTTGTGAAGGCATTGCAGACAGTGGACTAAGCAGAGACACATTAGTACAAGCACTGAGATAGGGAGACAAGAGAAAGAGAAACTGATCCTACTGGGGTTGGGGGTGGGGATGTGGGGAGAAATAGATGTCATTCATTCATTACTGATGAATATTCTAGGCTCCAGTTAGCCAGATGGCCGGAGTGTCTCCAAATCCTCACTCAATTAGAAAAACAGTTGAGCTTGTGCAGTCTTGTAGTGTAAAACACAGGCCTTGAGGTTGTGTACTGGTCCTGCAAGACAAGTGGGGACTCTAGAACTCTACACAGTTTCTGGTAAGAAAGAGGCATTAATGCTCAAAACTCAAACCACACACATGAAATTTTCAGATCAGAGAAAGGGGGCCAGTTAAAGTTTTGGCATCTTTGGATTGGAGTCAAGGGACAGTGGAGAAAGAAAAAAAGGAGAGTGGTGAGACAGGAAAGGTAAACAAACGATGCATAGAATCCTTTCTGGCGTAATGAAGAGTGGGAAAGGGCAGCTGTAAACAAGACTGGATATGAAGCAGTGTTTGACGATGAGGCCCTTTGGATCCAAACAAGTCTGGGTACAAGTTCCAGCTCTGCTTGAGCCCTCCATGACCGTGTCAGGTTCTTCCCCTTTGCACCTCAATTTCCTCTTCTATAAAATGCAGACAAAACTTCCCAACTCATGGAACTTCTGATGGGGTTAAATGAGAAAAGTAAATTTATCTGAAAGTCTGACATAGGCATCTCTTACTAGCTCATGAGAACTGCTTGGGTACTTTTTTCTTAACCCCATGTTCAATCATTTCATGAGAGCTTCTAACCATGGTGGAAGTGTTTACACTTTGAAACTGGAAAATTACAAATCAGGACTTCTTTTTCTCATAAAGCCCATGGTTATGCATGCTTATCAGCACACTGCTGCATAGAAAGCCTTGCCATGGAAGGGTATCTTATATGAGTTTGAGAGAAGGAAATCCAGGATATCTCTGACACGAGAGAAGTTTTTTTTTTTTTATAAGAAATGGCCATCTCTCACAACCTAAACTAAGCCTGACCCTTCAGCTCTCCCAAAGGGTGTGAACTAAAGAAGGTCATGTGCAGAAGGAGGTGCTGTCCTGTGAAATGTAGAGCATAGCTTCTCAGGGGGGACCCTGGCCTTGACTCTGGACCATACTCATTAATACAGGGTCCCACATTTTCATGAAAATTTTGTGAAAACCCTGAGATGACCTTATACTGATTCTGTCTACTCCTAGAGGCTTTACTAAGTGTGGTTATGGATAATTTCTTACAGAACTAAAAAATGTTAGAATGGGAAGAAGTGTCTTGTCTGGCATCCGGCTCCTGCCCTCACCCCAGTCATTCCTACTATGGTGTAGCTTTGACTTGAGTTTCTAGAACCACAACATGAGGACATGAGGAAGAGCCGTCTAGGAACAATTTTCCTTTTCACTCTCACACAACGTGTCTCTGAAGCTAAAATTTAGTACCATGGAAAGAGCATAAGTCTGAAAGGACAATGAGACATAAAATTTGTGGACAGCCAGGCCTTCCACATCCAGCCACCCATTTAATTCTCAGAGCAACACTCTGAATTAGATACTGATTAGATTTCTATTTATTGCTGAAGAAATGGAGACTCGTGAGGGCTAAGCAACTTGCCAGAATTTTTCTAGCGAGTGAGAGGCAGACTCTTAGAGCCTTTCTCTAAATCCGCGTTCCTCCCCTGGGTCAAAGACCCCACTATCCATCCAAGATGTGCCATTTCCCCATCACTCACAGGCAGTTTCTTCACTGATTAAAAATCGGGAGAAAAAATGTGGGCCAGGTGTGAGTGGGAATTTGGAAAGTAATCTTTTTTCCATTTGCTGTGGTTTGAATGTGTCCCTCCAACATTAGTGTAGAAACTTGCAATAGTATTAAGATGTGGGAGATTTAGGAGTTGAGAAGCCCAACAGGGGTTGGATTAGTGGATCATGGATGGGATCAATGCCTCATAAAAGGGCTCGACAGGGCAAGTTTAGCCTTTCCATTTTGGGGGAGACTTAACATTTGTCTCCCTAGAGGGCATAGCATCAGGGCACTATATTAAAACACAGTGACTTTCACCAGACACTGAACTGGTTCTGAGACTTCCCAACCTCCAGAACTGTACGAAATAAATTTCTGTTATTTATAAATTACCCAGCCAGTGATGTTTTCTTATAGCAACACAAATGTACTAGGAAATCACTACCAATTAGTTTGACTCAAACTAGCCATCTTGTCTACCAGTGAGCACTTTGAAAGCCATGAAGAAGTACACATGATTGAAGATTAGCAAAGACTAAGCATCAGAGACACAGTGTGAGTGGACAGGCAGACTGGAGGCCCAGCCCACCACCTTTGTGTTGACACTGCTGGAAATACACAGCTCAGGGATGTTGGCTCCCACACAAGGATCCAGCCACTTGGCTCAAGGTGGACATTCCTCCTTCCTGTGGCTTACAGCTCCAGTCTATGCCAAGGCTCAGCTAGCTTATCCAGAGCAGAGAGCCACTGATGGACAAAGCCCATGATCTGAGCCCCCACTGATCTAGCACAATGGAAACACTTGAGGCAGTGAGAAGTGCTTGGCTGCGGTTCATGAACCAACACCTTCAGTTCTTGTTTTCCTTGGCAACTGGAGCTGGGAATGTTTTGCTTTGTGCTTTGCATCTCATTACTCTTTCTTTCCATCATCATAGGCCTTCAAGGCCTCTCTGCATTAAGGGTGAGTGCCATTAAAAACGTGTGATTTGGAATATGTGGGTCTTTTGACTACGGCTTTGGGATTTCTTTGTAAAGGATCTGTTGAACAAACTAAAGCAGCACATATTGGGAACATCTGAGTAAGCTGTCTGCCACCTCCGCTCCAATACAAGGATACATGGTGGAGCGGACAAGGATACCTGCCTTATGCTGAGACAGGGCAGATGGGATTTTTGACCCAATGTCTTTCTGCCTGTTCGACATTGAACAACTCACCAACCCTCCCTAAAGTCACTTCCAAACATCAAAATGGGAATAATGTTATATTACTATGTTGAGTATGAGGATTCGCAGAGGCTAAAGCACTCAGTAAATGTTAGCATTCAGCATCTGTCTACAGAGAGGACTTGGTGGGTGAGTGTAATTGGTGTCTGTCATTGGCATAAATTTCTCTTCCATTTCACTTTGCTTTTGCTCACCAGTGAGTACCTATTCAGGTCCAGTGGTTCCAACAGCCAAGCAATTGCCTTTGCTAACTTATCCAGATGCTCAGTTCTGGCCATATTTGACTTATGTCTCCACATAGGGGATTTAAATGAAAATTATTCTACTGGTCCTCCCTAAAAGAATATGTGTCAGTTCTATCAACTGTGGGAATTGCTGGGCTCCAAAGCCTTCCTCAAGGGAGACACTTAGCAACGCGGTTTAGATTATAGTTCAGCTAATGTTTAGTGAACACCTGCTATGTGCTGGGCTTTCACACAAGTTGTCTCATAATACAATAGAAAATGACTATGACTTTATGATACTAGCAAAAGCTTGAGGATATACTTATGTAAATATTTATATTATTCTAGTAGGGGGAAACTTTCCCCCCTCTTCTAGGGGTGATGTTCAAAGTATTTATCAATGAATAGGGCTTGGATATCAACCAACCAAGATTAGCATTGTAGGATGGCATTTGGGAGAGTAGGGAGACAGAGGTTCCTGAATCAACCAAAGTGGAAATACTTGAAAATACTGGATAATGTGGGCAAACTGGGTGAATAGAGACCCAGTCTTGCTCCTCAGAGGGTTGGACAATAGAGCGATGGTGAAATATTCTTTCTTGTATGGAGAAAATGTAGCATTGCCGGTAGTGGTGGCAGGAAGAGAAACCCAGATCGCTGGTCTCTAGAATTTGAGGACAGATAGAAACTGGGTGAGTTGGTTAAGGCAGAACAGTACAGGATTTAGGAATCCAAGCTCTGAATCAGATGGAACTGGGCTTGGGGCCTCCCTCCGTTTGCAATGACCTGTGATCCTGGCATGCTGTTAGGCTCACTGAACTTCCACTTCCTTGCATATAAAACAGTGATAACAGTTGTACCTCACAGGTTCTAATACACGTGTTTGTTTTTTGTAGGTTTGTTTGTTTTACTGAGGATGGAACCCAGGACCTTTCAACTGAGTTACATCCCCAACTCTTTTATTTTTTATTTTGATAAGTCACTAAGTTGCCCAGGTTGGGCTTGAACTTGTGGTTTTCCTGGTTCAGTCTCTCAGGGTGCTAAGATTATAGGCAGAATGCTTTTGCTTTTTTCCCCCTCCACCTGCCTCAGATGGTTGAGAAGGATTTGTAGAGACATCTAGATCATTTGGCTGATTCCCAGAAAAAAGATGGCTTGCTCCTTGTTTCCCAGATGTATCTCAGAAAAACCCAAACTTGACATCAGGACAGATCGGCACAGCCTGAGGCATAGATGAGGAGGGGCGGGGGATGTCTGGCCCTGAGACAGTGTCCAGGTTCCCTAACTCCACCTCTGCATTTGGCACCCCATAAGTCCCTGTGCCTGTGGGGTACATGAAGTACTGAGAGATCCTGTGTCTGGCATGGAATTGGGAAGTAGCCCTTGCATGTAGGGGCCTCCTAGACACCAGACTTCGCCTGGGACCTCTGGATCTCAGCAAGATACCCAAGAAACAGATGGTGGCAGCCTCCACTTGCTTGGACTCAGCACAAAAGGTGGGGAGAAGGACGGCTTAACAGAGCAGAGGATGGTGTGTGGGCCAGTGGCTTCCGTGGCTTTGCTTCCCTTTGCTCTCAAACTTCAGCTTGGGATTGAGATGGGAGAGAGGAGGCCCTTGAAGTGGAGAAAAGAGAGTCAGAGAGGAAGTGTGGAATTTGAGTGAAGAACAGAGAAACTGCACCTTCAATAAATGGGAATATATTTTCCTCCATCTCCAGCTTGCTCTGCTTGCCTCTGAAATTTGGCTCAGGTGAGGCAGTTACAGACATTGCATTTGTAATGTGCTTAAAACCAACGACAGTGAAGCAAGTGCTGCTTCACTGGGCTCTACTCTGGCAATGGTCATGTGCCAGGTAAGGGGAGCCAGCACGGGACAGCATCAGGCAGGTCTGGACACTTGGTGCCTGTGGACACCTCCCATGCCCCTCTGAGGGGAGTCCCTGAGGCTAGGTGCCTTCTGCAAGGAGCCATCCTTGCAGAAAGGCTAGGTGACTCCAGTTCCTCATGTGCCCTATCTTCTCTCCATCACTTTGTGCAGGAGCTTGCACAAGTGACCTGAATTCATACTTTCTTCCTTGATCAGAATCAGCCCTTGAAAGTACCTATTCATCTTCTATTACAATTCATCTCTGCCTCTGTCCCACCAGGGGTGCCAAGAAAGAAAAAGGTTCATCTCTAAAATCCCGTTTCTCAGTCTCTAGTTATGACCCTGTACCTTTCACATGTGTCACAAGTTACTCCTATTCTCACCCCCTGCACCCTGCCCCTTGACCTCTATATCTCCCTGTCATCAACAACCTCCCATCCTCCATGCCTTCCCTTTCCAGCCAGGAGTCTGGCCTCCGTGCATAGCATCAGCCACTGTTCTGCCATTGTCCTCATCTCCAGTCCCTTTAGCTCACTCTCCTGGCAAAATTCCAACTCAGGATCACACCAGACTGAGCGGGACTGGGGCAGCAGAGGCACATAACTGCACAAATCAGGGCCAATATAAATTCCCAATACTCATTTGGGTGACACCAGGCAGGAACATTTCTACTATCTCTACTCAGTTCTCTGTCAAGTTCTTCACAATGGTTCTACTCAACCACCCCTGGGCCCATCCAGTCTCAGCAGGTGATGTTCCCTCCACCATTAGAGAACAGCAACATTACTGGGTAAAAACATCCTCAAAATTCTTCCTTGCGTCCTCAGACCTACAAATTTGCATCTGAGCCTATTTCTACTTTCCCTTAGTAACTATGGACACTCCATGTCCTGTGCACTGGATTATGTGCCCTGGGGGCTCTACACTGGACACTGAGTAAGTAGTAAGCACTTTTCAGATCTTACCTTGTTGGACATTTTGGGCAGGATCATTCACTTTATAAGTAATTAAAAAAAAACAAAAACACTGTCCCCTTTGCATGCCAGTTTACCATATTTTCCTGGACTTCTGCGCACATTTCTAGCTAGTTGTGCACAATCTGTTTATCATGGGATGGCTTCTTTGTCCCTTTAATCCATCATTTAATCCAGTGCTTTTCAAATGCACCCAGATCACCTGTAGGGCTTATAACATTACAGACTCCTGGACCCCACCCCTAGAACTCCTGACTCTAGGTCTGGCACAAAACTGGAAAATTAACTTCCATCAAGTTCCCTGATTTGTGGGTTCCAGAACCACAGTTTGGAAACCAGGGCCTGAAGTGTTTGCATTTTGGCCCTTTTCTTCTTTCCAGCAATGGTTCTTGACTCTGATTGCAAAATAATATCAATTGTGGCGCTTTAAATAACCATGAAAGGCTGGATGCCACAAAGACCAAATAAATTAGACCCTGGGCAAGGGGACTCAGTCGCTGGCAGGTATAAGAGCTGCCAGGGGATTTGAATATGCTGTTGGGGCTGAAAAACAGCATGCTGTGCCTTTTCCTCAGTAGTTCTATCCACTAACATGGTTTGAGTTACTCTCTGAATGCTAATGACTCGCAAACTTCAGACTTTAGCCTGGTTGTTGGCCCTGAGCTCCCAACTTATGTATGCAGCCACCTGTGGGACATTCACCTTCCAGACACCTCCACCAACATGGCCACCAGGGAACCCACTGTTTTCTATTAAGCCTCCAGGGCTTGGGGTCCCATGAATGGCACCACACCACACACAGTTGCCCAAGTTAGAACACTGCAGTTAGATTTTACACTTCAGCTGTGTTAGTTTGCCTTGGCTACTGTAACAAATTCCAACTCAAAACAACCGAAGTTTGTTCTGTCCATCTCAGAGGCTGGAAGTCTGAAATCAGTTTCACTGGGTTACAATCAAAGTAGGACCACCTTCTACCACGAACCTCTCAGGGAGAAAAAAAAAAAAGAACCTCTCAGGGAGAATCTACTGTCTTTTCTAGCCTCTGGCCAGCGTTCTGTGGTTTGCGGTCACAACACTCTAATCTCTGTTTGCATCCATGTTGGCTTCACCTCTGTGTGTACTCAGATCTTACTCTGCCTCTTGCTTATAAGGCTACATGTGATTGCATTTCAGGCCCAAGTAGATAATCCATGATAGCCTCCCGGTTTTAAGATCCTTAGTCTTGGACTGCCATGGACTGCCATGTCTTTATCATATATGATAGCATTTACAAGCTCCAGTCATTCGGACTTTGTAGCTTTGAGGGCCATTATTCGGCCCCCTACAAGATCCCTCACCCCGCTACTCTTTCTAGCAAACCCAAAGATTATTTGAGCTGTGTAAGTATCTCCAGCCTTTGCACTTTGCTCTAACACTGCTGGTACCTTCAAATCCATGTTCTGTCATCTCCTGCCTGAACTACTCAATGTTGAAAAGTCCTTCAACCAATTAAGTTCAGTGGTGCTTATTTGGTGAAAACAAAGGAAAACAAAGATGGCTCATGAGCCAAGCAGCTCCCAGAAGCAGAGGAGATTCTGAGGACTCCAACCAACAATGTGATCTGACAGTATCAGTACAAAAACAGAAACGAGGCATAGAAAACAACTTCATTGGCTATGGCATAGCCAACCCATCAGTTGGTTACAGTTTAACTAGTTAACTGTTCCAGCTTAGTTAATTGTTTACAAGGACCCCTGTAACCAACAAAATAAAGCCAGCAACTGTGATTAAACACCATATTGGTTTGGTCTGTTGGGCCCAGATGAGGGACTGGTCCAAATCCATGACCTCTTACTAACAGTAATCCTTTAAGTGATGTGCATGTCTCCTTACTAGCCCTTCTCTACGAAGCAGATCAATTTAACCAAAATCAGTGATACAATTCCCTTGCTTTACCTCTTTCATTGGCCGCCTATCATTTCCATGTGCAGCCCATTCTCCTGATCACAGCTTTGGAAGCCCACTCATGCCCATGGGCAGCACATGCCCTCCCCAATGCCTCCTGCCACTCAGATGTGCCAGTCACTAGCTGGGATCTGACACTGCCTCCAGGTAGGTAGTGGCAGGGTGAAGGTAAGCTGTATGGCACACAATCAGCATCTCTTGGAGAACTAGTTGGCTGTTCATGGGGAGAAATCCCCACACACATTGTGATGACTGGAGGTAAAGAATTCTGTGCTGTGAGTGTGAAAGTAGAGAGAAAACTGCAGCCTTTTTCTTTCAAATACCAACCCTAGCCTGGTTCCCCCTGAAATTTATAGTTGGGATAGGAGATAGAAAATTAAACCTTAGTTACAATTGACCTATGCCCAAGTCTGTGACTATGGAAGAAAGAGGCAGCCATGGAAACCTGTCCCTGGGACCCAGTGAGGGACTATGAGGATGTGAAAGATGTTCCAGTGGAGGGAAGAGCACACACTAGGGAACAAGGTCATACAGACTGGCACCTAGATAATCTAGTCCTTATACTCTGGGAACTCCCTCCCTTTCTCAACACTAACTCCTGTATAAAGCCCAGTCTGATAGTAATTGATAAGAAATTGAACTGTTATGGGTAAGTAGAAGGGGGTCAGGCCACCTCACTGATACAGGACAAAACAAGAGTGTCCATAAAGGTCCCCAGTCAAGATGAGTTCCAGGCCCTCTCGTAACCACCAGCCTCACTGAGCTCCATTCCTTCCCCCTCCAATTCCTGTGTCCAGATCTTTTTGATTCTACCTCTCACTTCCAGCTCCTTCCCTTCAGTATGGATCTCTGAGTTTAGTATTTATGCTCTGCCTTTCACTCGCTGGGTATTCATGCCTGCTAATCCTGATGTCAATTGCATTGAATTAAGAAATGCCTAGTACATTAGGTAAGTATACTTATGGGTGTCTGAATGGGTCATGGAGACATGATCTGGGGGTCTATATCTGGCTGGTGACCCCTTTTGTTTTTAGAACTGTTCCTCTGCTGCTTTCTGGGATCATGAGCTAAGCATCTTTGCTCCGCCATGCCCTCCCACCATGATGCTGTTGTCTGAGAACAACTGACAATGGACTGAATCCCCTGAAACTATGAGCCAGATTAAACCTCTCCTTTAGGTCTTGAGTGTTGGTGTTATGCTTCAGTGATGAAAGCTATTGAGTACATTGATTATATACTCAAGTTCAATATGGCCATTGTGCCAGTTGGCCATGCCAAGCCCCACCAAAATGGGCACAGGGAAGGCACGCCTGTGCATGTCTTCCAGAGAAGTCTAATGGTTTTCCTTCTTTATTTGTTGGTCCACAGGCCTTCTCTCTCCATTGCCCCTGCCCAACACTGTGTTGAAATGGCTCTCTCTCTCATCCTTTCCCACTGGCCTCCTTCCTCTGCATGTCCCTCCATCTGTAGCACACTTCTGGATTCCACTTACTGCACGCTGTTCCTCTCCCTGGAAACCACCCTCAGCCCCGCTGCCTTGCAACGCTACTCCTTTAAGAAATAGCCCGTGTCCCCTCCTTTCTACAGCCTCACTGTGCCTGTAGGCAGAATTAGGCCTTTCCTCCTTTGCACACATGCAATGGCCGCACTGATCCCTAGGAGAGCAATTGCCAAATGGCAAGGCTGTGGTCTGTTTGCAGAGCTGTCTCCCCCATTACCATGTGAACTTGCTCACGAGACCTCATTCAGCTCTGGATTGCCCATGGCCAATGTAAAGCCCAGAAGATAATTGGTGTTCAACATTTATCTGCTATAGGAAAGTAGGAGCAAAAGGAGAGATCTTATCCAACAAGGCTGGAACAGCCTCAGGCAAGTGGGGTAAGTGGTGCCCAGAGAATCAGCAACGGAGGCTCCTCCCCCTCCCTCTCCATGTGTCCTTCCCCTGCTCCCACTTCTTTTGTGATTTAATTGGGATTTGGCACTTTAGCCTCTTGCCTGGCCCCTTAGACAAAGAGTCATCAGCAATGAAAGCTCTCCACATTGCCTGCCTCACCTACAGGGCTTGCTGAAATGATGCCCCAGGCCCCTCTTACCTTCTAGCACCTGCGCCGGCTGCCCAGGGTCCCTGTGATAGGCTGGATCGGTGAGCTGAGTGCTTTAGACAAGGCCCTGCACCTGGCAGAATATTAGCCTAGCAGTACAGGAGCTTAGGAAATTAATCAAAAGCAAGAGAAGTCCCTGAGATCTTAGATTTATAATCAGGGGATCCTCAACCCCTGGAACTGGCAGCATTAAGGAAGCTAATCTGCTGACCACGGGAGCTCAGCTGGTCTCTGCGTTCTGGGCTCCCTTTGCAGCGGGAGCCAGGCATTTTCTCCTTGTGCCAGACAATGAGACGCTGCAGTGAGGCAGCAGGCACAGGGTTGCAAATGTGAAGCAGGGGCCCTGTGCCAAGATTCAGAGAGGCAGATGATTCCCTGGCAGCTCACAAGGCTGAACCTATCCACGACCCCCACCAATTCCAAAGGAAGTCTGGAAGGAAACTGACTATCACTGGGCACCAGCCTGTGTCTGGGGAATTTTATAAGGCTCGCCTCATTTAGCCCAGCCTCCAATTCTGGGGCGTCAGACTGCCATCCCAGCAGACAAAGGAAAAAGCCAGGGCTCCCGAGGTCACAGTAAGGCCACCTCTTTGGAGCTGCAGGCTGTGCCCCACATCAGGGCTTTTGACCAAACAGGTAAAAAGGCTGCCTATACTCTTGGCGAGGAGCAAGCTACGCCAAGAGGGGGTATCTTTTCTAATTTGCAAAGTTCTCCTGGAGACTGGCCAGCACCCTGCTTCACAGCTAGAAGTAGGATTCATCTCAAGTGAGTCCAACTACTTAACTGCTGCCTCTCTGGGTATTTTAGCCTTAACTGCCAACCCAAAGGAGGTTAAACTCAGGTAGAGCAAAATAAACAGAAAATGCCAGAGACTCAGCGATTGACCAGTCCCCTTCCTTTCTGCATTTTACTTCTTCTAATTCACTTGTGTTCCATTCAGATACTTCTCATTTTATAAAAACTTTGGGCTGCAATTGAGTAGGGTAGGAAGACATATCATTTTAGCTACTTTAAAAAATACTAACCATCAATACAAACACTGTCATTACTAGGGTTCTTCTGAACATAAAGTAGGCACTTTGATTGTTGGGCTACAGTTGACAAGGTTGGGGCCTGAGAGGTCAGAACTTTTATGGAACTGCCATAAATAATTCAGTTAAGACTAGCTGAATGTATTGCAAATTTGGGCATGATTGTTATCTTCTTACAGCCTCTGCTCTTTGCTTCTATCTTGCACCAGCTCTGGTGCGTCCTGCAGAACTCTGGCAGAGAAACCTACCTATGTATGATTATCATTTTTCTTCCCAACTCAGAAACTTTCAGGGGGTCCATATTGCTGAGAAAAAACTTAAAGCCTTAAGTTTATCCAAAAGTGGTGCTCAGAGTGTGATTTCCCAGGGCAGCAGCACTAGCAGCCTCTTGAGGACTGATTAGAATTGCAAAATTTTAGTGCTCCGTCCCAGAACTGCTGAATCAGAGCACTCATGGTGGTGGTGTGCAGTGACCTATGTTTGAACAATCCCCCAAGTACTTCTGATTTTAGCTAAATTTGACCTCTCCTGAATCTGATTTACATTATGTCTTGGTTTAACTTCTCTTCATTACTTTCCATTCCTGCCAAATCCATCTTTTTCCTGCTCTTGACTATGGCCGGCTCAGTTGTCCACTGCCATTCTCCTATGGTGGCCACTAGAGACAGAGCAACTGGTTGGGTCCTAAACCTCCATTCTCCTCTTCTTTGTTGCTAATAGACCTGTATAATGGAGTATGGGGAGCTGCAACAAATTACATCAAAGCCCAGGGTATCTGAGGGTACCTGAGGATACAAGTTCACTGCCTAGCACAGGTGCACAGTGGAATATGCTTATGTAACCATGATTTAGCATTAGACCACTATACCTGTGCCACATGGGTAAGCACACAAGAATGTAACTATGTGGTAAAGACGTGTATAAGAGTTAACAAGTAAAGATACAGTCTGCTTCTGCTCTGTTTACTGCCTGCTGCTGTTGGCTTGCTGATGTCTACCTCTCTGTGCTCTCTCTGGGGACCTCACAAGCAAAACTACCCCTTCAGCCTGCTTGACCCTGACATGCAGATATCATGTCTAGTTGATCACTACATTTCCTTTGCAACTAGAAAGAATTCTGAGGAGAAAGAAGAGATAAGGCCAGGCCCACCTTGTCTTCTTCATTCCTGCTTTCTGATCTGGCACCTTGGAATTTCTGGCTGTTCTTCAAAGTCAAAAAGTAAAATGAAAATAAAGATGAATGAACCAAACCAAACAAAACAAAATGAAAGGTAATGGACTATGAAAGGTAAACATTTTGAATTGATTCAAGACATTGAGGCAGTTATTGATAATGCAGCTAAAGACACTCATGAAAGAGGACTTCCAGAACTGCTTCATAAAGTGGCAAGAATAATGAGATGTGTGTTCAAAATGAGGGAGACTAACGACAATATGTCTTTTACTGTAATACTTAAAAAATATTAAATATTCACCATAGTTTTGGATCATACCTCATGTCTTACACATTGCCTAGGTCCTTTGCCTTTGTCGCTTGAGGGACCCTCTCTGGATGCCCTAGGTGGAGCTCCTGAGTCTCTATCCCTACAAACATCAGGGCTGCAGGTGAGCATTGGTGTGTCTCCATTGTTTGGTAGGACATCAATGCAAGCTGGATGCACAATTCAAAGTGGGAGCCTTAGTAACAGTGACGTCTCCTATGCATCCCTGTTCTCTTTTTTTTTTTTTAAATTTTATTTTAAAGACAAAAGAATGGAGACATATGAACCAGAAAAGCCATAAACAATACAGAAAATACAAAGTTATACAGAATATAGTAGGGAATTAGAACTGGATGTTGTATTACATAGTTATCTTCACATTAGTTAACACAAAAACATTAAAGGAAATACCAAATTATAGAGAAGATAGT
>PVLD010032593.1:0-14480 GCA_004027595.1 Dinomys branickii
GGGGTGGGGGCGGGTTGAGAACAGCTAAAAGCTACACAAAGTTTGTATTTTAGAAAGCGTTCAAATGATTGTGTGTGTTTTGTTGATAAAAGTCTTCAATGACCACTTGAAGTTCATCAGATATTTAGTGAATTTTCTTAGTGTGTTATATGAAGTCTGTGTGGGTTTTTGAAAATTTATTTTTTACCTTTCCATACATAAAATTATATGTATGAGAAATCTAAAATATAAATGAATACAGCAGAGGAGAAAATAAAAAAAATTATACATATTTATGAAGTACTATGTGATGTTTATATATATATATATATATATTATAAGGTGAGGGTCTTATTTTTCTTCTTTTTTGAGACAAGGTCTTGCTATGCAGTTCAAGTTGGTTTGAACCCTCATCAATCCTTTAGCCTCAGCCTCCTGAGTATCGGAATTATAGGCATGTACCCCACGCCCTGCTCTTACTTTTATTTCTTTAATCTGGAGTCTTAAATAAATTTAACGAAGAACAGTAAAACCACCACAAACTTTGCAGTACTATGTAAACACATAAGGTTTTAACACTTGATGCAGAGCGGGTTACATAGCTCAGTGGCACAGTGCCTGCCTGGCAAGCGCAAGGTCCTGAGTTCAGTTCCTGGTACAAATAAATAAATTAGTAACCCTGATGTGTAGAAGACAGAAAGAAGAGTAAGAAGTTGTTCACAAAGACTTCTAGTCTACAGCATTAAGATGACAATACATATTCAATGGTGCACTCTGTTTTACAGGTACTTGCTAAGACCTAGTATTTCAATGGTAAGTGTAATAAAAATGGTTCCTGATGTAAAGGAGCGTTGAGGCATCTAAGTGTTCAGAGAGGACTTCTCCAAAGAGGTAAGGAGTAAGCTGATGTCTGAGTGATAAAGAAGGAAACAGCTAAAGAAAATGGGGAGAAGTAAATATTTTGCCCAGAGGAGGTAAGACATTTCAATGAGATTGAGAATAAAATTCGAGGGGGTATGTACTAAGGATACAGGTAAAAGAGGTAGCAAGACCCAGTCCCACAAATACTTGTAAAGCATACCACAAGGTCAAAATTATCTTTCCATAGATCGCAGAATGAATTCTAAGGCCAAGACTAAGAATAAATAGAAGGAGGTCATTAGGAAACTTTTGGAGTATAGAGTTAGCTGTGGCCTAAGGATTACTGGGAAAATAGGGACTCGGAGACAGAAATATTTCAGGGTAGAGTTGATGGGTGTGGATTTATTAGAGAAGTGGGATCAGGGAAAGTGGGGAGATTGAAGTTTCACATTAGTTTTTGGCCTGTGGGCCTTGGTAAGGAGAAGTAACATTTTGTGGTATGTGGAGCCGGGACAGAGAGTCGTTTGGGTCACATTTGATGTTGGGTGTGGTTGTAGATGTACTGGGTTTGAAATGTCATTGTAAGTTCAATCGAAGACTGGCTATACTAAAGAGGCACTGAGGAAGGGGAGGGAGCTTAGAGATGCATAATTAGGAGCTGAGAACATGCAGATACTAACTGCAGAACTGGGAGGAAGTGAGCTGGCTTAGGAAGAACAAGAGGAGTGAAAAGGCCCATCGGAAGGAATGCTGAGTGACACCAGTTACTGCCTGTCACATCCATTCTATTGACGTTTAATTTATGTACAAAAATGCATCCACTCTGAGTGAATATTTTGATGATTTTGAGAAATCTGTATGATATTCCCTATAACCAGCATGCTAATTAACACACAGAAAATGTCTAGTGGTGTGTTACCCCTGGCTTGTAAAGTCTGAATTTAATTTTAATAATCTTGGTTACTGGCTGTTAAACACAGCCATTAGGTAAAAACTGAGTGAAATTATATTAAATATTATATTATATTAAATTATATTAAAAATGAAAGATACTCAAAACTTAAGACTTCATTGTTATTTACCACCGTGATCTTGGGATCATTTACCCGAAGTTCATTTGGGTGGAAGAAATACCAAATAAGGGTGCACACTCAGTGATGGCCTGTGGGTAATGTGAGATATGCTGTGGTTCTAGTTCGAGCCTAGGGAACTTAGCAAACACTACAGATGAGACCTGGATTTATGCTTTAGTGTATTCTATAGACATAAGTATGTGAAAGATTAAAAGTGTTAATGATGCCACTTACACTTAGAAGTATCATAGCTATTGCTGTTATTTTGTGACTAGTAAAAAATTTGAGGCTCTTTGAAGATGTATTCTCTCTGTACTTGAAAACTTATCTGATTCAGTAAAGAAAGCATTCCTACTTTTGAGGAACAAGCTAGGATCCCACATGCATAGTTTTAAAACTTACCAAAGATTATTTGTAAGAGTGCGAGAGAGTTTGACATTATATTACACAGGAAATGCAGCAAAAATAAATTTACTGGAAGAAGAATTGCAGAATTAGGACACAACTTCATTTGTCAGAATGGTTGAATTGGAATCACAGGCAGCCTAGGCATGTAAGAGTTTGGAAAAAATTAATGAAGCATTGACTGAGAATTAAATACCTATGTGGAACTGACAATAAAGTGTATTGCAGTCCCAGTTTCAATGTTTGCATCCCCCAAAATACATGTGTTGAAATTTAACCCCAAAGTTGTTATGATGTGAAAGTGCCAAGGGGGCCTTGGAGCACTGATATCGTGTGAGGATACAGAAAGAAGGTGCCATTTATGAGAAATGGGTCCTCACCAGATACCGAATCCCCTTGAACATTGATCTTGGATTTCTTAGGCTCCAGAATCATAGAGCCCAAGTTGTTTCGCAAACCACTGGTTTACGGGGTTTTTTTTTCCGCAGCAAATGGAGTGTGAAAATTTTATATTCTACTATCTGTGTATTATGACTCTACACTAAATTAGTATAACTTACACTAAACTTATAAATATGTATATACACATAGTTTTTCAGAGCTGGTTGTTAAGAATTTGCCAGAATACTACTGATCATGTACATTTTCTCGGAAAATGTTCCCTCATCCCCCTTTACTAGATGCTTCTGTTCCTGTTGCCAAGCAACATTTGACCTGTTTTCTGTTGCTATAGATTAATTTTCCTGCTCTGGAATTTCATATGCATGTAATCATGGTGTTGTGTTTATTGCTTTATTTGCTCAATATGTTTTTGAGATTCATCCACACTGTTACATCCACCTGGTATACTAATAGTTTGTGGAGATTTGTAAATCCTAATTCATATTTTATCAAAGAGGTGTGCCAGAACTGTTTTGTCATTCACAAGTTGAAGGATTTTTCAACTTGTGATATTGTTAAGAAAGCCTTTATGAGTTCTTGTATGTTACTTTATGGACCAATATTTATCCTATGTTTTGGGGTAAATGACCAGGTACAGAATTGCTAGATCATGTAGAACATGGAAATTGTATATTCAAAAAAGCATCGAAACTTTTCCAAAATTGCTATGTTTATTCCTCCCACTCCCACATTGTCTGAGAATTTAAGCTGCTCCACATCCTCACCAACAACACACTGTATTTATTGTTTTAATTGCAGTCCTTCTAGAATGTAAGTATTGGTACATCCTTGAGGTTTTCATTGGACGCTCATTTTGAAGAAGCAAATATACACAGTAAACTCTCACAACTGGAAAGTATCAGGGAAACCATAAGAAAGGTGTCTTCTAAGAATTGCAGAAATGGGTAGTTTCACATGGTGCTACAGGTTAAAGAAGGCAAAAGCAAGTCTCCTCTGGATTTAGTAAGAAGACAGTTGTCACTTTTCCCTACACAATTATAGAGAGAAAACTGAATTGTCCACTGGAAATCCCTACTACTTTTCACCCTCAAACCTAGAATCCTATTCAGTCTGTGTAAAGAAAGGGTCATGAATATCACTAACGTATTGATTGTGTGAGTGTATGTGTGAAACCTCAGTATTGGATGGGGCGATCTCTCTTTGAATAGAATCTTAGGCTGGTGTTGGCAGTGATCCCTCTTTCAACGATATTTATGTCCAGACTGACCTAGGGAAGATGTAGTTGCTGTTTGTTTTTGTCTTTCTTTAACTTGCACACTTGTACATCCCTTTCTGGTGTGAATTGTTAGACAGAAAATTTCATCTCACTCCTACTTGGTGATATTATTTTCCTGAGAGGGTAAGTCATGTAAATTATCTCCTGATTTGTTCTTATGAAACACCAGGTAGCTTCATTTAGTGGCTTCTTTATAGATTTTGCTTCATCTTATTTGCAGTGTATTAATGAGTGAAAGAATGAGTGAATGTATGAGTGAAAGAGACTCTGTACAAAGTAGGATGCTTAGTTAAAACCCTCTGTTTTCAGTTTGCATTCTTCTTTTTCTCTAAATCTGAAGACACTGTAATGGGGTGGCGGGTCATTGCTGAAGTCCTGGAAAGAGTGTTCGGGTAGCTGAGGCTCCGAGTTCCTATTCTAATTAAGCAAATCATTGAATACAAGAAAAAAGGAATAATCATTCTTCCAATGTGTCAAAGAAAGTGACCAACAGGATAAAAGAGGCCATAAAAACTCTCATTATTGACTGTAAAGTGGAAATTGGAGTTGGGAAACAACTCTCTGCTTTCTACATTCCCCGCGTGTGTCACATCCCACAAAGTGTTGTGTTACTCGTTTGTGTATTTGTCTCACCCCAGCCTCTGAGATCCTCCGGGGCAGAAATAGCATCTTGTACATCTTTGCGTCTTCTGTAGCACATAACATAATAGGTGCCTGATAACTTTTCATTGAAAGAATGAAACAATACAGGAAGGTGATAAATTGGGGACAGAGTTTAAAAGACAAAAATAAAATGGAAAGTTTGTCTGAACACTGACTGCATACTGATTAAGGAAGAGGCAGAAGACTTGAAGTTGCAACTTCAGCTTATAGTTGATCTCTTCATCCTGTCTCCATGAAAAGTACTGATTTATTGCTTGGGAGTGCATCTTTGAGGGTTGCAGGCAAAGTATTTTTCTCCTAATAACAAGAAGGTAACTAACACAATCTTTCCCCTGGAAATTGAATAAACTCACCTTTTCTCTTCCTGGTCTTTAGACATTCTTTAGCAGGTCCATCATTTTAGTTTCTTCCCTGCATAATTCTTAATTACAGCACCCCCTTTGCCTTTCATTGTGTTTGGCTGTCAGCATCCAACCTTGGTTGAATCCTGCTCCTCGCTTGCTCAGCTTTTGAACCTGAGTGGTTGAACATGACTAGAGAAAATAACCAAACTATGTTAGCACTCTCACCAGGAACCCATGGCCCTTTTATTCATTTTTCTATTAAAAAAAAGAAGGAAAACATATTAACAAACACACATACATTTACAAAATAACACAAGAACAGTACAAGCAATACTGAAATTCAGACAAGGTGATAGGAAATTAACAATGGTTGCTGTATTACGTATTGATTTCTTCAAAGTGGTTACTCAGGAAAACAAATATAGACGTAAGATTGATCAAATAATTAATCATTAATTGTTCCTTTCAATAAAGTGATAGAAGTCAGTAGTACAACTATATTAGCTATCCTGTATATATGTATAAACATAGTTTTCCCCTTCTTTCTTTTCTTTTCCCTCATCCCAGTTGTTCTTTATTTTTGAGAATTTTCCTTTCATTTCACAATGTCTATCATACCTCCTAATTTTATTCATTCTTTCAGGTTCTTACACTAGTGAGACAATACATTGTTTACATATGCAGGTCTGATTTATTTTACTTATGAATATGGTCTCCAGTTGTGACCGTTTACCTATAAAAGCCTCGAGTTCATCTTTCTTTATAGCTGAGTAATATCCCATTATGTAAAAATACCATAACTTTTTTATCCAATCCTCAGTGGATGGACATTTGGGTTGCTTCCACAATTTAGCAATTACAAATTTTGATGCTATGAACATGGGTGCACATATATCACTGTGATATGATGTTTTCAGTTCTGGCAGAATACCCAGAAGGGGAATAGCTGGGTTGAATGGGACCTGTGGATCTTGTTTGCTGAGGAATCTCCAAGCTGATTTCCACAGTGGTTTCACCAGTCTGCATTCCCAGCAGCAGTGGAAAAGAGCTCCTATTTCCCCACAGCCTCGCCAGCATTTGTTACTGGTTAATTTCTTAGTGATAGCTGTTCTTACTGGGGTGAGGTGAAGACCCCTTTATCCAGATAGGCCGCTTAGCCTGTTGAGTCTAGTCCGTTTGTTCTGCTTTCTCCAACATTTCGTTTTCATCAAACCTTTAACATATACCATCTCATCTTCACTCTCAACTGATAATTTTGCTTTCTACTTCACTGAGAAAGTCAAAGCACTTAAAACTCCATGGTCCCACTTTTACAATCGTCAGTCTACTTGAAACTATACTCATTTCATATTTCTTTCCTTAATTATGAGCAAAGAAATCTCTGTGCTTTTCTCTGTGCCAGAGCCAACACTCATGCCTCAGTAATTTCTCCATCCTTCTTTTTTATTTATTCTTATTTTAAGGTAAGTATCCTGTAATTTATCACATATAAATAAAGTATGTTCTAGTTGCACACTTCCTTTTAGCTATTTTTATTTGCTTGTTTTCTAAGAAAGGCTCCTTCAAAGAGGTCCCTACTTGCTTGCTTTCATATTATCCTGAATATACTCAAAGCAAGTTTGACCCTCATCACTCCCCTGAAAACACTTGTGAAAAATCACCAATGATCTCCCCAATGGAATGGCCACATCTTACTCCACACCTTTCTGGACCTGAGTTTACCACCCAGTTCCCGAGGTACTGCGCCCCTTTTAGGTAACTAGATACTTCTTTTTCCTTTCTTTTGTTACTCATATCATCCCCTTCTTTGCTCCTGGATCTCTTTCCCTCTTTATTCACACTCAGGTGATTTCTTTAGGGTCAGGAAATACAAATAATGTCTAAATTTGTATCTCCAGCTTAGGCCAATATGAACCCATGTATCTAGCTCTGCTCTCGAAAATTTCATGTGAATGACACATTGACATCTTAAACTTTATGCACCTATAATTTAAACACCCACTTTTCTCTCTAACCTACCTTCTTTCTGCTTTATCAATGTAAAGAGAAACTCTATCATTTCAATGACTTATAACAAAATCTTGAATTTTTGCACAACTAATCTTTGTATCCATTTTTACTTTCAGTATATGAGAAAGTCCTTTTTGGTCTCTCTTAGATGTAGTATGAGTGTGCATATATTTATGTAGACACACACACAATCTGAAATCTCTAACGACTTCCACTACTTACCATGTTCCTTGTTAAACGGCAATACTTTCTCACCTGGATTATTGCCAAGGCCTCAACACTGTTGTCTCTGATCTGATTACATACTAACATTCACTTGTAATTCAGCGGTCAAAAAAATTCTTTTAAAATGTTAGATCACATCATCTTCCGCTGGATTTCAGTGTTATGACACAGCAATATTTCTCAAAACGAAAGAATTTTCTTACCTTGTCTTGTTATCTTTCTCTATCTAGCCTTTTGTGATCTCGCAGATATCATGTCCTATAGCTTTCCCCTATGCTTTGCAATCTGTAGACACACTTGCTCTTCCTCGTTCACACCAAGGGCAGCTTCACTGCACGCACGAGTGTCAGGTACACTTCTTCCTGCCTGAAACGCTCCTTCTCACATGGGGCTTGCTCCCTGTCATACTCAATGCAAATACTCCTTACTAGTTCTTTAGCCACCAAAAACAAGCTTTCCTTTTCGCCTACTTCCATTTTTTTATTATCTTGCTTTATGTTTTTTTTTAATTCTCATTTATCACTGCATTTTATGTTCAAATTTTTTGCTTGTCATTTGGCATTTTGAATTGCAAGAGATTAGGGAGCTTGGGTTCTGGTAGGCAGCACTAAGCAAATGCTTATTGTGTACTGTTAAAGTTATCAAGATGACATCATTTTCGATCTTGGTTTAAGACACAGTGCACCCCCTTCATCAGCAGGTAAAGCATGTGACTTACCTTGCATGTCACTGCCCGGATGTTCTCCATCTTGGCTGACTAAAAGATAAAGCAAGAAAAAAGTCAGAAGTAAATAGAAAATCTTTATAATGAATTTTGTTAGAGTGAGGTAAAAATTAAGAATTATTCCTAGAGTAATAATGTTTCACTTTGGGCAGAGTTTCACTTCCCCAGAGCTGTGGCCAGGTTAGGTAACACTCTATAGGACGCTACCAGAGTCTCCAGGGCCGGACTGGAAAGACTGAGGGACAGACCAAGGCTGCAGAAGTGCATTGAGATTCACCGGAGTGGGTGGACAACATTTTTTGCAGGCATTGTGCTTGATTTAAATTGTTGCAATTAGCACTAAAAATCATTATTTATCTATTTCAGCATTTTAACAAGAATGTCATGTACTCATTAAAATGCACACTTTGTATAAATCTCAGGATCAGTCTGCACCCTTGGCCTGAGAATTTGGTCCTGCGACCACCATGCCAAGGAGGTGCTCTCTTTCTCTTGTGGCCATTGGAGAGGTGGCAACCTCAGCCGGCATCACAGATGGTGATTGAAAACAATGTTCAACCTTCCTAGTGTGACCTTGACGAGACTGCGTAGGTCTCTCTGTGCCCCATAAATTACAGGTAATTACGCAGAAATGGGAGAGAGGCTCATTCCCTTGAGTCATCAGTGAAGTGCAACTGATTTCACTTAAGGCTGAGCAGCAGTAAAGTATATTAATATCAGCTTAATTTGTGGTAATTGAGGTAGCAATAAAGAATTATCTGTGGAATATTTTATTCCCATGATTATCTGACTGTTTAAACTATGGAAGTGGGTTTTTTGGTCATGGTATAAAATGTACCGTTCTCTCCCATCAGGAATTTAGGGTAATTAGCGTCTGGCAGACAGCACCGTGTGCAGCCATTTCCTCTGTCCCTTGGATGCATTTTTATTAGCTGAACTATCAAGTAACCTTATTTATTATTCTAGATAGAAGCATTTTGATCTCATTAACATGGATAATTTTCTCCAAACTTATGTAGTCATACTGCAGCCAAAGCTCCCTTTATGACAATTAAGATATACTGTTTTTTTCTTGTGCTGCCCTACTATATAATTAAGACACCATTCAAATCAGTAAATTTATTAGTATATTAACACGCTAATTGGATTACAAACACATCCTCTTATTTCTGAAATGTTTATGATTTAATTGACTTGTTTAAACTAATTTTCATCTCCCTGTGCAATTATAACTCGTTGTTAATTGAACTTATTTACACATGGAATACTGATCCTGCATTCCCTTGTACCAAGGAAATATATCTAAAGGTCTCATCAGAGGGGTAAATTTTTGGCTTTGTTCTTTGGGCACCTGAAACTGCTACCAGAGATAATAATGATTGTGTAGTATTCATTTGCTGAAATGTGTAAGAATTACGTGCAGTAAAATTAGTATGACTCAATTAGCTTCTAATTACTCATTTGTTCATGCATACTATATGTGAAAGTGCTATTGTTGAAAGAACATATTCTCTTCTTCCCTTTTAAATTTAGTTAGGGTCCTGTAGCTCCAATGACCAGGTCTAATATCACAGAAAAAGTAGGACACAATGGCATGTTTTGGAATGCTGGCATGTTTTGTACTGCTGTTTCCAACTCTGCCATGCTTTCCGAATTAAAGATTTTGAAGACAGACCAGGGACATGCACACATTTGTGGAAAGTAATTTCAAATACATTAAAATCCCTAATAGCAATGTTGTACATGCCTGGTATAAAAATCATGGCTTGTGCCTAGAGCTGCGTTCTCCTAGAGAAAGGTAGCTAAGATGTAAACAGTGATTTTTGAGGAAACTTGAGCACTGTAGTTTTTTCCGTTTGAACCTTTAATTTTTTTCTTTCCCCTTATTTTTACTGTAAAATATAACTCACATACAGAGATATACACAAAACAAAGATGGGAAGATGAGTGTATAGGTGATCAATCCTGAGGTCAAGGCGCAGAATATGAAGATGTCTTCTCTCCTGCCTCCTCTCAGTTTCCCTTAAGGAAGGGTATTGTGATGATGACTTTGATGGCAATTACTTTCCGGATTCTCTTTATAATTTTATTTCTAAGTCTACATTCCTAAGTGCTACAGCATAGCTTCATCTATGGTTCAACTTTAAATGGACTGTCATAGGATATGTATTCTTTCACGTGACTATTCTTTAATAACGTTTGTGCGTCAATGTTCAGTATCCAAATTGCATGTAGCTGTGATTGACTCAGTTATATTGTAGAGTAAGATTGCATTTTAAGAAACACAGTACCCACAATGGGTCCATTGTGTTGTTGGTGAACATTGTGACTGTTTGCAGGTTGGAGTTATGACATATAATGCTGTTCTTGGTGTATTTTGGAATAAAATTGATCAGAGTGATATAATTTGCTTATTAAAAGTTGCTCATGAGAATACCCCTTGTTCCTCATTCTCGTTAACCCTCATACTGTCACTTCACCCTCATTTATCTTTTAAAGTTTTAAAGTTATTATTTTGATTAATGAAGTTTCCTTGTGTGGGATAAGTACATGTACACAACTCATCTTCCTTCCTTCCTTCCTTCCTTCCTTCCTTCCTTCCTTCCTTCCTTCCTTCCTTCCTTCCTGCCTTCCTTCCTGCCTTCCTTCCTGCCTTCCTTTCTTTCTCTCTCTCTTTCTTTCTTTCTCTCTCTCTCTCTCTCTCTTTCTTTCTTTCTTTCTTTCTTTCTTTCTTTCTTTCTTTCTTTCTTTCTTTCTTTCTTTTTTCTTCTCTCTTTCTAATTTCCTTCTCCTCCCATTGCCTCACTTAAATTTATATCTTGAGAACTAGTGAAGTTCAGAAATGTTTTCTTATTATATTGGCTGCTTGGATAATTCCTTTTGTGTACCTTCACTAGAATCTGTCACTCATTTTTCTATTGTAATTTTGCCTATTTTTTATAGAAAATTCAACTTTTTCTGCATGTAAAATCTTTTGTTACACGTATCTTTTCTTATTGTGTGTGTTGCCTTTTGTGTAAACATACCTTTGGTGGACAGAAGCTCTTAATTTTTTCTTATATATTTGGGTTGAAATTATGGTGATACTCTGCTGTACTTCTGCCAGGTGATTGTGTTACCATTTACAATTAAATGAATAATTTAGTAAGAACTGATTTTAGTATATCTATTCATAGTACATTTCATTATGTAGTAGGGTCTCCTTTCTTTCACTCTTGTGGTTCAGATGTGGTGAGTTGTACGTTTTGGGAAATTTTTCCTTTATTTCTGTTGTCAAATTTGTTGGAAATTTAAAAACAGAAATTTGATGATTTCTCATTCTCTTTCTGTCGTTAGAAGAACAGACACGGCCACACGCTCTGCGTTCTTGGACCTGGAGATTCGTATTGCGCCCCTTTCGTCATTGCTCAGCCAGGGGTTCATCAGCTTTAATAGTATCTGTATAAAATTTACGTGGATTGTTAATATTTTTTGTCTTTCTTGATACAGAGTCTCACTCTGTAGTTCACGCTGGCCTTGTAGCCAGGCTGGCCATAAGTCATAGTTGGTCCTCCTGCCTCAGCCTCCCCAGTGCTGGGATTACAGATTTGTTCCACCACAACCAGATCTTGGCTTGGCAATTTTTAAAATTGATCATTTTGTAAAATTTCATTTATTTTTATTCTCTTTATTTTCTTCTTTCTGCTTGTTTTGAGTTTTCTTTGTCTTTCATTTTCCACGTTCTTAAGGTAGAAGTTAATGTTAACATTTAAAGTTTGACACTTTTTCTAAGCATAGCTTTACCTGAATTTACTTACTGTGACATGTATTTTCATTATCATTTGGTGTATAATGTTTTCCAATTTCCTTTGTGATATCATCTTTAATTCAGATTATTTACAAGTGGATGCTGTACTTTATAAATATGATGTCTTCTTATTTTATTGGTTTTAAAATTATATTATGCTCAGAAAACATACTCTATAATCTCTTAAATCAATAGTCTGATTTTTAGAACAGCTTTAGATTTACAAAAACTTGAATAGATACTAGAGAAATGTCTTGAGTTTTCCCCTTTAGTACTCTTTAACCTACCTACCTTCATTACCTCCTGGCTTTCTGTCACATCCTTCAATTTCCCCACATAGTTTGACTTAGTGTGGTACAGTTGTTGTAATTAATAGTCTAATATTCATGCATCCATATGGGCTGTAGTGCATAGACTAAAGTTCAATCTTTGTGTTATATAGTTCCATGAGTTTTAATAATTGCATGGTATCATGTACCCAATCATCTCAATGTCACACATAATAATTTTATTGTCCTAAAAATGCCCTGTGTCTCATGTGATTTTCCTCTACTCGCAGAGCTCGAAGACCAGCAGTGAATGAGTTTTTTACTGTCTCTATCATTTTACCTTTACTAAAATTTCATGCAGTGAGAATAACCTCAGAGAAGCACATTTCGTACCGGCCTTCTGTTGAGAGTCCAGCCATTATTCCTCTGTAGAGGACACGGACAGAACCCTGGATGTCGAAGAAGGTGTGTGGTGTCCCAGGTTGGATTCTATTTCCTGAAGATCCAGCTCACATTTAGCATCTGATGATAAGGTTTAGGAGCTCTGCTCTTCATATCAACCCTAAAGTAGGCCCAGGCCAGAGGCTTGTAGCATGTGAAGGGAAATGACCAGTTATTGTGATTCTCTGTCTCTGAACATATACTACCCTCCATAATAATCTGCTCTGTGGATACAGAGTCACAGTATTTGAAATTGCATCCTGGAGTCCTTACCATCCCTGAATTAGCCCGTGTGCTTAGATGGAAGCCCTCTACCATTCCTGTCCTGTTACCTTGAAGAAAAGATCTTGTCTTTTCTGAGAGGACCCATCTCGGAGTTCTGTCTTGAAAATATATTTCACTGGGTACCTTGGGGGGAGAAATAGTGAAAGCCAGAGGACCTCTATGCTGGAGTTAGAGCTCGGATTCCTTTGCCTTTACCTCCTTTCTTTCTCTTTGTATAAACGAATTAATCTGGAGAAATAATAGGCAAAGAGGGAAAAGCCCTACAGCAAACAGGAACTAGGAAAGAGATAAGATGGCTTGAGAGGCTCAGCCTGGGCTCCTCTATGAGGTGCTAGCTGTTCAAAAACTAGAGATGCATCTCTGTCTTCCACAGCTCACTCCTGACCTGGGCAGCACCGGGCATTTAGTCTGTGAGCTCTGATCTAGAGGCAAATCTTCTCCACCAAGCCATAGACACCCGTTGAGGGCCCTGAGCATGTGAGGAGGAAGATGAAGGGAAAGGTGAATTCGTAGCCCTCTCGACCTTTCAGACCTAACAGCACAGCCTGGGCGTCTACAGCCCTCCATTCTTCTCTGGGAAGATCCCTAGGTTCATTCTATATCATATTATCATATCATATCATATCTATACATCTTAGTAAAACTTTCTACTTATTATACCTGCAGGTATGAGCTCACTTGGACTTCATCCCCTGGTGCTCTATCCCTCAAAACCAACTCCAAACTTTGACAGCTTCAAGTTTTCCCAGGAGATTTTGTTAATTTGCTCTGGATTTCTGTATTCTCTGCTCTCAGGTCCGAGCTCCTCACGTCGTCTCACGTACACAGAATGGCCCCACTGCCTACACTTTACCATGTGCTCCACATGTTGCCACATCCCTTTTCTTAACTCCAGGAAACCAGCGAATTTCTGTTGTTCCCGTAGTCTTCACTTTCTGCCAAATGTCCTAGAGTTGGAATCACAGAGTGTGCACCGCTTCCAGAATGGCTTCTGTTGCTTAGTCCATGAAGGGTTTTCCCTTTCTCCCTGACTAGGCAGTGCCCCACCCTGCTGGTCCATTTCTCTGAGTATCCCACACCCCAACATCTGCCCTCCCAAATGTCTGCCCAACATGGACATGTAAACCTATCTGGATCTGTAGCCTGGGTGGAATGGCTCTTCATGAGTAGTTCAAGTTCTATAAAAACCCTATTTGCTTGTTTTGAATTATATATCTGTGGTTACTTAACCTGAGAAAGATTTTTTGATTTTCTTTTTTGCCTCCTATTTCCTAAGTTTTCACCAAAACACCTACTGACATTTTAATTTTACTAAAAAGAACCTTGGAGGTTATATACATAAAATAAATGTCAGATTTATCACTTGTGTTTGGCAGGCATTAAACAACATCCAAAATTCACAGCTTCTTTACCACCAGTCTTCATGACTGTTTAGGAATCGTCTGAGACAGCACATACTTTCCCTACCAATTTCTTCACTTCTTTCTGAATCCTTACTATTGGGCTCATTATCATCCATTTGTCTACTAACATTCTTTTTTTTTTTTTTTAATTTTATTTTAAAGACAAAAGAATGGAGACATATGAACCAGAAAAGCCATAAACAATACAGAAAATACAAAGTTATACAGAATATAGTAGGGAATTAGAACTGGAAGTTGTATTACATAGTTATCTTCACATTAGTTAACACAAAAACATTAAAGGAAATACCAAATTATAGATAAGATAGTAGG
>PVLD010032594.1:0-14474 GCA_004027595.1 Dinomys branickii
GATTCAAAATGTGGAGCTATAAATTCCACAGGCAGTTCAGCAGGCGGAGGTCTGCTGCAAAGGCTGCTCCAATGATTCCTTCTCTTTGGGAGAATGTCCCTTAAGCTTTCTGCTGAGATTTGTTCTTCTGTCTTCCCTTTTTTGGGTATCAGATTCAAAATATTGAGCAGTAGATTCCCCAGGCAGTTCAGCAGGCAAATGTCTGCTGCAGAGGCTGCTCCAATGACTTTTCTTTGGGGGAATGTCCCTTAAGCTTTCTGCTGAGAGTTCTGCTTAAAAGGCTGTACAGATGTTATTTAGCTACTCCCTAGCGAGAGACCTGGGTGAGGTGTGTAAGAGCGCTCCCCCGCCCTCCCAGGGTTCCCTGCAGGTATAGGGATGGATCTCCTCCCCCACTCGGTGATCTGGTCGGGAGCGCAGATAGCTCACCAGTTTTCGGAGTCCCTGCAGGCAGGAAGGTTCCAAGGTGCCAGTTTTCTGTGCTATGCTCGCGATCCGCCGCTCGCAGCCACTTGTTTCCTCGTGCTCTCCGGGTCTGGGGGAGGGAGCGGGATGCTCCGCTCCTATGCTGGCTCGCGCCGCCCTGGCCGAGGGTCTAGGCTGCACAGCCTCCCCGATGCGCACGAAATGTGAGACTGCCGGGCGTTGCCGCTGCTAAAAAGCCGATCTCTGTCGGGAGTCGCTGGAAAGCTGCGCCGGCTCGGGAGGCGGGAGGGACCGAGCTAGCTGTGGCCCCCAGGCCGCTCGGACCCAGCCAAGCCCCCTACCCGTGCGGAGCGTCTCTGGCTCCCAGCGTTTGGGGCTTTCCCGCGTCTCGCCACGGCAGTTTGGGCCGCCCTACCGCATCTCCCCCGGCAGCTCAGAGAAACACATTCAGTTTGATCTTCCCAGCTGAGGTCCCGGCATTCACGCTCGCCAAGTCTGTCTTGAGCTGGTGGTGTTTATCAAGGAGGATCGCTGCTTTGCTGCTCACCTGGTCGCCATCTTCCCGGAAGTCTCCTATGAACCTTCTTCTGGTACCTCCTTAGTTCGTGGAGGTCTCAGTCCATACTTGGCTGGTTCAGAGGCAGAGTGGCACATGGCAGAGGGCAAACTGCTTGTGGGTTAAAGCCAGGCAACGTTGGCATCTGGTCCCCTTCCAAACACTTTAAATTGTGAACAAATTAGTTTAGTTTATAAGATCTTTGCCTTGCAGAAGTGTGAAATGAAGGAAGATATGTTTCAGAGTTCAGAGTAATTTTTTCAAGTCTTAAAAGAAGCTCTCCGTAATTCAATTTATTAATATTTTTGCAGTGAAATACTGTACACATGACCAATTACATTAAATAGGGTAAAGATTATAAATAGCCTCACATCAGTTCAAGTTAGCTTTTGCCACCAAGCAATGTACTACAACTTACAAAAATGTTTTCAGTTTTCAGATTTTTGTATTCATAATTGTGGAAAAGGAACTGTGCATTTATAGACCTTAATCCCATTCAAATAGTTTGAATACAGCTATTTTTAATTAAGTCAAAGCTTATAATCCTAATGATAATGAAGAGTTACAGTTTGGAAATGTCCAGATTTCTATCTGTGTGCTCTAATAAATTAATATATCTAATATTATTAAATTTTTTTGTGATCTTGGCAAATCTTTCAAATTTTACCTCCTACAATTTTTCCCATATTTTCTCTCTGAAAAATTGTGGTCATACTTTTATGAAAACAAAATTTAAAGCAATACTTTGCTATTTTCTTCTGCAAGCTTTTAATGTCTTTTGCAGATTAGAAGAGTGTTCATTTCAGAATTCATTGCCTATTGTGGGATGGTTTTAGGCTGCGGTGATGCAAGATTTAGCATTGCGAGCCAAGTGGCATTTTCAAGAAAGGTCATTAATGAAGCAGTTTGTGACCACTGAGGTGGCCAAACTCAGTTTGCCCCCTTCTTTCTTGTTCGTAAAATTCACTTATGTTTGCTTCACAACCCAAGGCAGTGCTGTGTGGCATAGTTTTAACCATGAGATGTATCAGAAGTCACTTAGTAGGACTGCAAAAGCATTTCCAGGCCCTGCCTTCTGCTTCTCCTCTTTGCCCTCCTTCCTGCTTGGCCAGTGGTCATCACACCTGGGTGGAGCGCAGTGCTATATTACAACAGCCGAGGAGAGAGTTCACAGCTGAGACAGCTGAACAGGAAGAAGAAAGCTAGATTCTGTGGCACCCCCACCCCAGCCCTCGATGCCCTACCTCTAGACTTTGGAGTGAAAAAGAAAACAGCTTGTTTCTTTGCACCATTCCTCTATGGGGTCTGTTCTTCATAGCCAAATGCAATTCCTAGTAAAATTAAAATGAATAAGCTTCCAAGTACCTTTTCCTTGTAAAAATCAGCTGCCTTTTTCACCCTTAGTAGTGCTGGGAATCCAACCCAGGGCCTTCCAGATGCTGGGCAAACGGTACCACTGAGCTACCTCCCCAGTCCAGCCAGGCACCTTCTAATTGCTGTATTGTTTTAGTTTGAAAAGAGGAACACGGAGCTGTCTAGGAAACAATAAATCCCATCTCCATCTTATATATGGATGATATACATATGTCTCATATATGTATTGTATATAAATGTGTTAAGATATACACATATATCTCATATGTAAAATTATTGAGCTGTACATTACTGTACTGAAAGTATTTTATTGTGTATATGCTATCCCTTAATTAAAGAAAGCTATTTAAATATACTATAAAAAATGATGGGATCTGGTAATGTGAATACAGACATTGTAAAAGAGCTGGACAGACAATTATATTTAAGAAATTCAGTATTCTCTTTGTTCTAAGTGCCTACTATATAGAGTACCTAAGATTACTGCCCATTTTTCTCTCTCTGTCTCTCTCTGTCTCTCTCTCTCTCTCTCTCTCTCTCTCTCACACACACACACACACACGCACACACATAAAGGTTGTTCTATATTTATATATCTCCCTGTAACCATGCTGCCAACATTCAAGGGTCTACAATTATAATTACATTAGCCTTTACCTTCTCAACTTTTTTTTTGTCTTTTGAAACAAGATTTTGCTATGCAGTGCAGCTAACCTTGAACTCATTATATAGCCCAGGCTGGCCTCAAACTCACAATGATCCTCCTGCCTCAGCCTCCCAAGTGCTGGGATTACAAGCGTGCACAACTGCGCCTGGCTCAATACATTTTCCTTGTATTTTTACTTTGCAGCTATCGTGTCTGCCTTCCTTAGCATCAACTGGATTACTTCATGTATGAGGTCTAAATTTTGGGTGACCTCTGCTTTCACTCAAGTTTCTCATACCTGTATGACTCATCTGAATCCTATTGTCTTTTTTTTTTTTTTTTTTTTTTGTGGTACTGGAGATCGAACTCAGGACCCTGCGCTTGCTAGGCAAGCACTTATTCCACTGAGCTATATCCCCAGGCCCAATCCTAGTGTCTTAACTGATCCTCTCAAACTCTTAAGGAGGGTAGTTTTTACCTCGTATTCAACAGGAAAGTTATACTGGATAATTTCATGGGACCCTTTCACAAAAAAGTAGAATACAAAGGGGTGGCAAAGTAATTTGGTGGAGCACTGACTCTGCCCAGTGAGGGCTGGGGTTGAATCCCCCCAGTACTGCAAAACAAGCAAAAGAAATAACAACAACAAAACAAGACCAAGTAGAATTCCTTCCCCTCACGGCTCGCACTTTCCAGAGCAGTGATGAAAAAACTCACACAGAGATACCTTATTGCTCACAATTCCAGCACTGCATGGATTTATGAAGTAACAGAGGGGTTAGAATAGCTACAGCACTAGAAGCATGGTTGGTAAAATGCTTCCTTGAACTATGAACCTTGAATAACAACAGAAAGGGAGGCAGTGTTTTCTGTAAGAGATCACTGAGGCTTCTATACAAGAAAGACCATTTTCTTTTTCATGATATGAATCATTTTTGGAACAAAAAAGTCTCACCAAGTAATTCAGGCCAAGGATGACAAAGGAAGAGGAGTTTAATATGATCAAATAATAAATAATTTCTCTAGCTGTATTTAGCTAAAGGTTTTAGTGGGAGAAAGGAGATGGGATTGATGTTAATAAAAGGACATCCACAGGTGGTTTACTGTGTTCTTACCATTTAGTCAGTTACTCTTAGTAAACCCTATTGTCTTTGTACAGTATGGCACTAAAGAACTTTATTAACATTGTTGTAAACCAGGTTTCAAGACTGAATAACCCTCAACTGAAAATTGCAACCCAAATCCTGGTGCACAGAGTAGGTGGAGCAAAGAAATCCTTTACAGAAATGTGTGTGTGAGGCTTTTCCTGTCTGGTTGGTTCACACCCTGACAGTACCACACAGTGGGAAGGCTGGGCTTTTATGGGTGCCAGAAGTATGACTAGTAAGAGACACAGTTCCTGAAAAGCTGGATTGCCAGAGTGATGATTCATTTTATATATATATATGTATGATTTATTTATTTCCTTACAACCAGCACATTATTTTCAAATCTAGCTTTCAGATTTTCTTCTGATAAAAATAACTATAGCCTAAACGATTAACTATAGCTCAACCATTTTTTGCATATTATATTCTTCTATTGTATTTATTTTTTCCATATGGTAAAAGTGGTATGAACTCATTAGCAGCTGTTTAGACAGCAGGGAAATGTAAAATAAGGAATTCACTGACTTGTAGTCCCATTTCTGCAGATCTCTTTCCAATGTCTTTCCTTGCACTTCTTTCTGTGTTGGCAAACTTTCAGAATAAATGGCGCCAAATCAGCAATCCCTATTATATAACTGAACAAGTTTGTATAATAGCAGCCACAAAAATAACTCAGACAAAAGTGATTTCATAATTAACACAATTGCACTCTACTTTGATAACGGGCAGAGATTTTGCAAGCAGCTTTAGAAAATTGCCCCCATTCAATAGTTCCAAAATATTTGTAAAGGATAGCACATGGATGGGTTAAATGAAATATTAAGACTGCATGTTTGCTTTCTAATGATTTATCAAGATCATCTGAGGTGAATACACAGTATGACAAGGAGATGAATATGAATAACTCTGAAGAAAAAAATATATATATATACACACACACACACAAGGCACTCACGGAAAGGTGGTCAAGGTGGACATTAGATTCCTAAAGAATAAACAGGGTGAGGAAGCAGAAAAGGATGAAGCATAAAAGAACATGAGATGGGACCATAAATATGTGACCAGATAATTTATAGTAAAATCCAGGACATTCTCAAGAATGAAAATAGCATTCTTAATAGTTATACCGGACTTAGCACATGTGAAGTCCTGGGTTTAATCCCCAGCACTGAAAAAACAAAAGAAATAATAAGAAGAAACACAGCAACAAAATAACCTAAAGATAAATCTAATAATTGTACAAGGATGAAAGTCTGCAAAGCCGAGGGAAATTAATCACTTTATGTACATATGGTTACTTCAAATACAGAGAAAATCAGGAAATCTGGTCCCTTTAAAGACTAAACTTTTAAAAAAATAATTCTGCAGCCCTAGTGGCTACCACTTCACATTATGTTGCTAATGGTGTCGTCAACCTGCGTTTTTTACTTGCTACCATTTACCTCTTTCTGCTTTTCACTGACAGAAGGAAATGCAGTGGGCACCACGTGTCCTCCCTGAACGTCTTTTAAAGCAATGGCCTCTCCAGGAGTCAGTGTACACTGTGGATCAGGCCATGATCAGGTTTCAGTCATCCTGAGGGTGCGTCAGCCTCACTCTATTTTAGGGTCCAGTCTTCACTCAGAGCTGCTAGTGGAGATCTGTGTTAATTATTCTTTATTTTAAGCTTACATGCTAGACCCCATCCTTGCTTTCTCTAGTACAATATATTTCAGTGACATCACAGAAAACTGAAAAATGTGATTTTCACTAGTGTATCTCTTAAGCTATGTTTTCAAGTCAGTTTGGTGTGTGTGTTGTGTGAATTGGTGAAACCAACTCTTTCAGACTTTAACTTACAAACCATAACTTGAGGGCTATATACAAGAAGATAGACCAATTTTTTTTTCTGTTTTAAATAAGTCCTGAAGCAATGCTTCTGAGCCAACTTTCACCCTGGGAAATTAATCTGTGGGCCTGGACTAGTTGGTCACTGAGAGCTGCAACCATAGAACTCTTAAAATGAATTTGGTCCAGGGAATTTGCTGCTGACAAAAGATCCCTCTGCCATTCTTTGGGGACACCATGTGGCACTTGGTGCCATCTGAACAGACTCATTGAGCCAATCCTTTCCTACTATTTATCTCTCCCCTGTGCTCAGTATCAAAATAGGACATAGACCACCTGGAGTCCCTACCTTAAGATGCCTTAAGGAACTCAGGGTGCAGATTGAAAGGTATAGAACCTTGGAGGGGTTTTGTAGTACTCAAGGATTTCTTTTTCTCTTACTAGCTCTCAGTGGGGATGAGTTTGTATCTCCAGTAGGATTGGCAACAGACAGGGATAGGGTACCAATCAAATTTTAGAGAGAAGACTGAGGGTATAACTCAGTGATAGAGCACTTATCTCCTATATTAGGATTTCTGAAACTAGAGACTAGAGTATCTGTGAGCCCTCTGTGAGAATTTTTAAGTTTTATATTTCCATTTCAAGAATAATTTTAAAATAATATAAGTATAGCTACTTTATTTGTTTTTCTTTTTCTTTTTTTTTTTTTTTTTTGGCGGTGCTGGGGATTGAACTCAGGACCCTGTGCTTGCTAGGCAGGTGCTTATTCCACTGAGCTAAGTATAGCTACTTTAAAGAACCAAGAGCTACCCTGAGATAATAGGCTTGTGTTTGTGTTTATGATTGGGTTATCAGAGAGACATTCTACTTTAACCAGGGGCCCAATGAGATAAGAGTCAAATGATGCATTTATACCAAGCAAAGGCTACATGCTATCATAACAAGCTGTATGAACAAATGGTTTAAATTAATTTACATGAAAAAAAGTGTTGAGAAATTGTCACCTCATGGCATCTGGCAGTAACCTGACCTTAATTGCATCAAATTCTTGGTACAACTGACTACAAGGAAACAGTATTGTGTGTTACATAAAATTAATACTTTTATTCTGTGTCTCATCTGGCTTAAATTCAATTTATAGACTGGTATTTTTTTTATAGTTATGTAAGTACCATAAGCATAAGGAATTTGTACCTGGCTGAATGTGTGAGCGGGAACGGTTAAGGAGGATAAACTCAGGGGCTGAATTTCCTGGATATTCGTGTCAGCACCCTTACCTACTGACTGCGTAACCTTGGGCACCTCTTTGTGCCCCAATTTCTTTATCACAGTGAAGGCAATAGTACCTACTATTAATTGAATACATGTAAATTATTGGTATAGTCCTTGTATGAATGTCAGCTTTTGGTTACTGTAACAAATATGTGTGGTATTCATTTATTAAAGAGAAAAGGTTTATTTTAGTTCAGTTTAAGAGATTTCAGTCCATCACTGGTTGGCCGCTTTGCTTTCACGTCAATGGTGACACATGATGGCCAAGAGCACATGGTTGACAAAACCACTGGGAAGTGAAAAACAGCAAAAGAGAAAGGGGCCCAGGTTGCTCTGCCACCCTAAGACCATAGTCTTAATGACCCCAAACCACCTGTTAGGCCCCTGCTTTTAAAATTTCCACCATATCCCAATAAAACCACCATAGGGACCAAGTCTTGAATATCTGGGCCTCTGGAAAACATTTAAGATCCCGCTCAAGGCTTAACATACTCAATACTGCAATGGTAAAAATAATATAGCTCAGTAATTTAAAATAAAGGCCCCAATGTATGAGAAGGCTTGTCTACCAGGTAAAGTGAAGTACATAAAATATTAGCAACATGTATGTAGCACATTAGATTTATGAAGTATGTTTTCTTATTCATTACTCCATCATCTACCCTAAAAGCTAGGTATTATCTTACTAGTTTGAAGATGAAGTGACAAAAACTTGCACAGTTGAAGTGATACACTTTCCATGAGCATGTGGTATTTTTTTCCCTCGCAGAGAATGAATGAATATTTTGTTACTGAATATTTTCCAAATTTCTTTTGGGTTGCCAGGAAGCCCAGGTCTAATTTTGTACTTTAGTACACATTAGTACTCGTGTAGGACTTACTGGTCTGGATATTTACATTACATTTTTTTCATTTGGTCTTGGTTTTCTATTCTGATTTTTACTTTCCCTGCTTCTGAAATTTTACATATATTGTTTTATTATTTTGAATTCTAATAATTTGCTTCATGTATATTTTGGAAAAATTTGAGCCATAAATAAATAGACTGAATATGTTCACTTAACTAGTGAGATCCAGTTATTGACTTGAGTTCTCATGGTTTCATAAGTCACATTTACTGAGCACTTATTATGACTGTATTATCAGTTATTCCTTTCCTCATTTTTAGATGAAGATATTGAAGCTTATAAATTTACAAGCCTTTCCCAAGGTTAGTACATGTGCCAGTTCCTAGCCCTATAAGTTGTTCTTAAAAACATGAACTTCCTTTCATTTCTGTGCTGTTAAGGATTCAAGGACAGATCTAGGTGCATCACTCCTTCCCTCCCTGTTCACTGAGTGAGCTTTTCTTCTTATGGTTTTGTCAAGAACAAAATAACTATTCTTCCTCTTCCTAGCTAGCATGTCTGTCTCTTTACTTGGACCAATCTTATGTTTTTTTCCAAGACTCAAAGACTGTTGCTCAGATTTGCCTCTGTCTGTATATTCCATGGCTATTCCAAACCTGTGATAGGATTCCGAATGGATGGGGAGGTGAAGTCAGCTACCAAGTGGAGTACAGTAGAGCAGAAAGCCTGGGTTTAGCTTTTGCCATTGTGACCTTTTATGCCATAAGGAGGCACAGGACGTATCATTAAGTGAGATAGAATGATTAAGCAGAGAACTGAATGATGGACCCTTGTATTTCAATTTCCTTGCTATCATTTTACACCAATCTTTATAGTATTTCCCAAATAGTGATACTTTCCAAATTTTGTCAATTATCAGAATTTTTGCCATATCATCTTATAATCTTTACTATTATTTATTTAAATTTTCTTTAAATTATGGCTTTTTTCATAAGTATATTCTTTGAAAGGGAGACTTTATATTGCTACTATTAATGGAAGAACAATATCACTTACAACTAATTGAAGGTAATATTAAAACTACATCTAATCACAAGACAAATATATTCAGTTCCTTGCTGACACAAGCACTGGGAATTAGAAGGCCTATAGTTTATTTCTAATGATTACATAAACTACAGGACAGTATGCAAGCAATATAACTTCCTGTGACATGTTTCCCATTTGGAAAGGCTTAAAACTATTTAGCACATTCATTTATAGTCCATTATCTGTGAGGAAAAGAGGAGAGATTTCCTGTGCCAATTGCAGGAAGTAACTGGATACTATAAAGCATTAGATTATGGCATGAAGAAGCTAAGAGAGTTTAGAAACTATAAATAAAGAGGATCAGCAGTATAAGATAGAGTTGACACCTTTGGTTGCAGCTAGAAAGTTTGATGAGCTCTACTTGCAGATTTAGAATAGTGAGATAGGGGAAGAAAACCAAAAACATGATAAGATCTTAAAGGGTTTAGAAACTGTTAAGTGAGGTAGGGGTCACAACAGTGGAGAGACTGAGAGTAAGAAAACATGACAGCAAATGTTCCCAATGATAAGAATTACTGATTCCCATGCAAAATTCTGATGATCATTTCAGATTAATCTGTTGATTTTCGAAACATACATGCTACACATTGCAGAGGGTCCTTTAGTTTCTTATGAGTTTATAAAATTCTGTGTGGGTTATTCATGCGGTAGCTATACTCATGGATATTATTGGTCACTGGATGAGCAAAGAAAGACGCAAAAGTCTCTTAGGAAAAGTGTAGATAATGGGACCATTGTAAAGATAATCATTCAAGGAATTCAAAAATTGTTTATTGTCCTCAAATAAGAATTATTTTATGAGAGCCCTGATTAAATCCTGAGAATGATTTTCAGTGATTCTTTCAATGGTTCAGCTGTGAATAATGAAAAAAATGTAGCTCAATTTAGAGATGAAGCTAGTTGTAATTTATTTTGGAGAAATATATGGAGCAAAAATAAAAATTAACTCTTTAAAATAAAAAAAAATGAAAACTCACAGATTTCAGTTGCTTTTCTTGTTGCTGAGACAAAATGCCCTGTTACGGTTTATACATTGTGTCAACTTGAGGAGTCTAGAGGTTTGGCTGAGTGACTCAGCAGGAAGCCAGGGTTCGTATTTGTATACATCCTGAGCCTGTGGAAGAGGAGGGCATGGAGACTGTGTGAGAGCTACATGACCCCTGGGTGGGGTTAGCCTGTTTACAATGTAAGGGAAGGAAAGAGGCTGCTTGCAGCCATTTCTCCCTTTTTGCTGGTTGTTTTTGCTGTGCTCTGCTGCCATGAACCTTTGCCCTCTGCCATGTGCCACTTTGCCTCAGAACCAGCCAAGTATGAACTGATACCTCCACAAACTGTAAACTAAATAAACCTTTCCTTCCTTAATTTTGGGTGTTGGGTATTTTGTCACAGCAACAAAAGAAAAGTAACCAAGGCAGAATTTGGTACCAGCAGAGTTGCTGTTACTATACCTGACCACGTGGTTCAAGAGCCTTTGGAAATTGCTTGTGGGAAGAGTTTGGAAAGGTTTGGAGATGTCTGGTCAGAGCTCGGAAGACCAGAAGGCTGATAGAAATGCTGCCGGTAAAGACCAGGTTCAGGAGGTTTCTGTTGGGCAGAAGGACTGCATTGGTTGTTGGACTCCAGATGACGTATGTTATGGCTTGGTAGAAAGTTTGTCTACATTTTGCTCCTATACAGAGACTTTGCCTAAGACTGAGATTAGGGGCAGCAGTGAACTGATTAATCTGGCAAAAGAAATTTCAAGGCAGTCGAATGTTGGGGCAGTGGCATGGCTATTGTTGGGGGCTTTTAGCCAGATTTATATTGACAATCAAGAGCAAAGAGCCCAGCAGGATGATTTAAAATATAAGTTTGGCCAGAAAGAAAGCTCCAGTAAAGCTCTGGACAGCAAATATCAGGCTGAGGAGATCTCTTTTGCTGAGAAGGAACAAGAGAATGGAAAAAAGATGTTGCCCTGAGGGTATCACAAGAAGCAGCAAGTCCTTTGCAGCCTCAAAACAGTAAAGGTGAGAGAACTTGCCTTGAGGAGCAAGCCAAAGAGCGCCATGTCCCAGAATGGCAGCAGTGGCCACACCAGGTTCCAGAATGGAGGCAGCATAGAGAATTTGATCCTCAGCATTGGATTCAGTGTGCCCAGCAATCCAGGCACTCAACCCCTATGGCCAAGAGAAAGGAAAGTTTGGCTACTGCTCCAGGTGGCAGCAGACCTTGGCATCATTCACGTGGCCCTGGCTTTAGGTGCATGGAGAATGCAAGAGTTCTGAGGTTAAAGAGGCTTCCACTCAGATTTCAGGAGGCCTGGGAGGCCAGGCAGTGTGCCCAAGAGGGTAGTGTGAGAAGCTGTGAGTGTGAAGCAAAAGGTGCCCTGGAGACCTCAGAAGTTTAGAAATGCCAGGAACGTGGATCATTTGAGGAAAGCTGCAAGGAGGGAGCAAAGCAGGCATAAGAGAGAAGCCGTGGGAGCTTTAACCACCAGAAGTGCCACAGGGGTGGACTCATGCAAACCATTTGGAGCTCACAGTGTACCACAAGTTGCTTCAGATGCTGCATGTGGAATTACAGGACATAATGTTAGCCCTGCTGGATTTTGGACTTGCTTTGGTCCCAATGCTCTATATTCCCCTGTTGGTGCCTTTTGGAATGGTAACGTTTATTTTGTGCCTTTAAATGTTGGAAGTGTTTAATTTTCATTTGTATGGGGGCTTGTAAGTAAAGAGTTTGCCTTACATCTTGGAGGAGACTTGGGACTGGGACTTTTCAGCAGTGCTGGAACTGTTAGGACTTTGGCAACTCTTGCAGATGGACTAAATGCTTTTTGCATAAAGGGATGTACATGAGTCTTGGTTTAAAGAAATGTGTCTGGTTGACAGGTTGACAAGGGGTGGATTTTGTCACAGCAACAAAAGAAAAGTAACTAAGACATGCCCAACACCCGAAGTTGAAGGAGGAAAGGTTTATTTGGCTCACAGTTTGTAGATGTTTCAGTCCTTAGTTGGCTGGCTCCAAAGCAGGGTAATGTGGCAGTCAACCATTGAGGAGAAACAGTTCAGGGCAGGCAGGAAGCAGCAAAACAGTGAAGTAGCAAGCAACATAACTTGCTTTTTATCTCTTATATTCTATCCCTAAGGGATGGCCAATCCTCAATTAAACCCTTATTTAAGGATAAGGGGCACCTTTAATCCTAGCATCACACCATAAATCAATTTCAGCATCACATCCTTGCTCCCAGCATCACAACACTGTACATCCAGGCCCCTCAGAAGAGTTACACCTATGACCATATGAAGCTTTGGGGGGACATCCATATACAAACCATAGTGATGTACATTACTGTAGTTCTGTTCATCGGGTTGAGAGTAAGGAGTGTTTACGAATAACTATAAAAGTAAATGGAAAGGCTGCACAGATAATATTAATGGTGCACAAAAAGAACTTTCTTCAAATCAGTTGAACAGGACTGCGAGTGTGAATAGGTGCGATGACAGGAATGTGGTAAGAATAGGTGGAATAAAACATCCATTGTGAACTCTTTATTACGGAAATGCTGCTGTGATCATGTTCAGGAGCTGCACACCTCCGTTAGGTGTGGATCTATAGAACAGTTAAGTATTTATTACCTTAGAATTAAGTTGCTTCCTAGACAGCCAACTGGGAATTCAAAATATAATAAATATATAAATTTTATTTCTCTTCATTCTCTTCTTCAAAGAACACAAACTTAATCCCCTTTAACCCCACTAATTTAGGCCAAAAGTTTTAAATGTGCTTTATTAGGCTCACATTATTTGGAAGGGGCAAAGTCTTTGGGTTGTGAGGCTTTCAAAAATATCTCCTTATAACTAAAAGATGGGAGACGAACCTTGCAATTCTGGCTAATTGAGTTTAATTAAATTAAACATTTTTGAAGAAGATGGTTTACTCTTCCTGTCTCCGGGAGCTGTTCATCCAACATGATTGGACTTCACTGCCTATATAGGAGGAGTGGGCTGTGAACCTTCAAGTTGCCTCGAGGGTGAGCAGGTGCTCAGTCAGGTATTAACAAATTTAACTTGGGCATGTTTGTCTTTCCCTGTAATATTCGTGCAAGGATGGAAGCTCCCTTGTCTCCAGAAGTTCTCAGAGAATGCTACCTACACGGTCTGAGAGGTTTCTTGTTCAAAGATACAGTGCTAAGGTTGGTCAGGGTGAGCTGGGACTAAGCCAGAGCCAAAGCCATGATAAGGTGACATTCACGAGGACTTCCGGGAAGATGGCGACTGGGTAGGCAGCAGAGAGAGAACCTCCCAGAGGATTACCACCCAAACAATGAAATACAACAATATGAAGACAGAAATAAGGACTTCCGGGAAGAAGATGACCAGCCGAGAGAGTGAGTGCGGAGCGAAGAACGGCTTCAGCTCCTGAACCCGACAGAGAACGCGCTACTGGGACAAACTGCACCAAACCGGGCAGCGCTCCGGGATCCCGCTTAGAACCCCACCCCGCAGCCAGCGCTGTGTGAACTGGAGCAACAGCGACCGGTCGGCGGGATTTCTGAGTCGGGGAAAATCTCCATCCAGGGAAAAACATCTGATCGGCACTCCTGTCTGCACGATCACAGGGTGAGTTAAGTGCGCGCTCTACCCGGTTTTTCCAGAATCGGGAAGAAGCTCAGCCCAGCAACAGACATCAAAGCAGCTTCAAGGACTGCGGGATCTCCCGGGTGGGAAGACCTACTTAGGCGCCCCAACGGGTTTTGTGAGGGGGGAAGGAGCTCCACCCAGGGAGGAACACCTGAGTGGCCTATCTGCAAGAATCCTGGGGTGGCGAGCTGTTTATTTGCCCCGGCCAGGTCGTGGGGTAGGGAGTAGAAGTGGAAATCTCAGCAGACAGCTTAAGGGACATTCTCCCAAAGAGAAGTAACCATTGGAGCAGCCTCTGCAGCAGACCTTTGCCTGCTGAACTGTCTGTGGAATTTATAGCTCCACATTTTGAATCTGATACCCAAAAATGGGAAAACAGAGGAACAAAACGCATTCTCAAAACTCAACCCCACCCAGAACAAGTTTTGAATGTGAGGATACAGGGGAACCAGGAAATCACATACTTACAAGTTATGAAACGATTGCATCCGAAATGAAACAACTCCAACAGGCCATAAAAGAGCTTAAAGCAGAAATAAGCCACATACCCACAATGATTTCTCAGATAAAAAACGAGCTGAAAACAATGATGGAAGAAATGTTCCGTGCACATAGAGAAGATATAGACAAAAGACTAGAAGAAAATAGGAAACAAATGGAAACGTT
>PVLD010032595.1:0-14473 GCA_004027595.1 Dinomys branickii
GCTCCCGGCATTTGGGGCCCTCCTTGACCTGTCTTTTAGAGTTGATACATTTTGCTTAACAATATGATCTCCAGTTCCATCCATTTTTTTCAAATGACATAATTTTCTTCTTTTTAATGACTATGTAATCCTCTATTAAATTGTTTTTATGGTTTGGGACTTATTTTGCAAGGGAGAACAATAACATAGGACACAAATTTTTAAGATTATTTATAATAGTCACCCAAAGAATCATATACAAGAGAGTACAGGAAATTTGTCTACATACTATAGATCAGGAATCCAGCCGAAGGCCTGAATCCTGCGAGAATGTCCTACATGAGTCCAGCTGAATACCTAGAGAAGCCCATAACAATGCTTCCCATGAATCCAACTGGGGGTGCAAAGCCCTATGGGGCCTGACAGGCCTGTTTCACAGATCTGCACTGGGAAGTCCCAAAGGTCAATGGTGGCATCTAGAAAGTCTGTGCCAGCAGAATGGAGGGTCTGTGCCAGCAGGCTGAGGGATCTGAACTGGAGCCAGGAGGTGATGCTCCAAAGAACTGGAGCTCCTCTGAAAGGTACCACAGCCATCTTCAGCAACAGTGAAGTCCCAAGCTCCTCCAATAATCAAAATGGCCAAGTTCTCATCAGGAAAGCCAGTGCAGCAAGCTTCTCCAGTGGAACAGCAGTGAACCATCTTCCTCTCTGGAGTCAGGAAGCGATGCTCCAAGTGAGGACCACAGCTCCCCCAAAGTGAACCAAAGACATTCTCAGTGCCAGTGAAGTCATAAGCTCCTCAGATGATGAAAACAGCCAAGTTCATCAGGAAAGCCAGCATGACAAGCTCCTCCAAAACAACCAACACCTCCTTACAGCTTCCAACAGCTCCCAACAGCCTCTCTCATCTCCCAACAGCCTCTCTTGTTCTTGTCCAGTTCTGCCTCTTATGCTGTTAGCAACAATCCTCAAGTAGGCCTCCTGCTCCCAGAACCATGTCTACTCAGTTCAGCTGAGGTTTATAAATTGATCACCAGTTGTCAATCCATACAATTATCTTCATCTACTCATTCATTTATGGTCACCTAGAGCACGGCTGTTATGAATTGTGCCATAATAAACATGGGTACCCAAGTAGATCTGTAGTTTGCTAACTTTAATTTCTTAAGTTATATATCAAAAAGAGGTATAGGTGAGTCTTATGATATTTCTAATTTTAGATTTTAAGGAACCTCCGTACCAATTTCAGTAATGGCTGTATGAATTCACCTTCCCACCAATAGTGTATATGTGCTTATATTTCTCCTCATCCTCATTAAAATTTAGTACTTTTTGTGCACATACTGATAGACATTCTGACTGGGATGAGATAGAGTCTCAATGTAGTTCTGATTTGCATTTTCCTGATGGAGTCTTTAATTGATATCTCCCCCAACCTTTTCTTTGCACCCTTTGTGACCAATTACAGTCCGCTAACCTCAGACCCTGGCAATCTCTCATTTCTGATTTGTCACTGTACTTTGTTCTGTGCTGGTCCAGCATGTCACATAAATAGGAGCAGAACCTTTTTAGTGATCACACGCTGGGACTTTGTTTTCTCTTTTTCTACTCTTTGAAATTCAGCAAACTCATTTTTTTAATTTATTATAATTGAAAATTACTGATTTCAAACCTAAAATTATACTGCATAAAATTATGAAACGTTCTATACAACAGAGATACATACTTTTAGAAGAAAATATTAGTACACTTTTTAAGGTGATATACCTGAGTCAGGACTGACTACTGGACAGTCCAGTGAGTTGGACTTGCTCTCACCACGGAAGCGAAGCATCACTGTGAGCACCATCCTGGTGCATTTGGTATAGTGATTCGCTCTACTAATGCTTATTTGTTCTCACTGATGTTTCATCACTTTTGTCACGTTTCTTTGATGCCAGTATTTCTGGTCTTGAAATAAATAGAGTTTTAATCAAAATAGTAGTAACCTACAAGTCTGAAAACTAAAATAGGATGCTACCCAAGGACTGCATCTAGAATTCTATTTATAAAAACAGCAATGACTAAAGGTATTTGCCTCTGATTGATCCATAAAGACCTTGGTGTCTGTGGTCAGTAAAGTACTGTAATCCATTGTCCTTACTCATCTCATCTGAAGAAACTCCCTAGAAGGAAAGAGGAAAGGACGGGGATGGGGTTTACCTTAGTGTTACATGTCTACGTTATCTGACACATACGCAGAAGTACTATTGAGTTCATATTTGCAAATTTGCATACGTATCAAACTTTATGACCTCCGCATTAATACTTGAGGCTACTTTCCAAATATTTCATAGATATATCCACAGGTACAAGTAAAGCAACAAAAATTTTGTTGCCCCGAGGTATATTTCCATCACTGGTGGGAAAAACTAATTCTCGCATCATAAACAAATGTCCTTCATGTGGCCATTATTTTGTGTTTTTGCACTCTTTGTTGGTGATTTCAACATAGTCCATTGAAATAATGTACCTAAAATGGCTCCTGACCTAAATCCTGCTTGATGACCTCAGCTGTCCAGGGCCTGAGGAACAGATACATGCAGTAGAGCAATTTTTCTAGGTCATGAGTGAGAGTCCTATTGACCATAAGTTCAAACTTAATGAATTAACGCTATATATTAAATAAGGAATATTTAAATGGAAACAGAAAAGGCGAGGTTAGTTAGTGGTCAGTTGATGAAAATGTTATAACAAGAAACTTATATGAGCTTAAAATTTTACTTAAACATAGTGATTTGTTGTTTGCTAATACAGTTTCCACACTAAATTTTTTGTGAATAATGGGAATTGATTCTATTTATAAACAAAAGATTAGAAGTGCTTAAATAAATGTGCTATAAATAATTTTGAAAAATACTATTTTTATAAATCATTTAAATAAGATTTTTAGGGATAAATTAACAAATATTAATTAATATTTTAATTTATGTTAACCTACATAACCATAATATGCTAATATCAGAGAACCTTTCGTGATTGAGTTGGATATTTCTTAATCATCTTTTTTAAGCACTTTGTAACCATCTATTACTTTTAGGAATATAGAATGATAACTACTTCTGAACAAGCAGTATGTTGATATAGTTTTATAATTTATAAGTAAAAATGATAACTTCACATTATAAATGTAAAAATAATTTTAATATATGAGAATATTTAGCAAAGTAAAACTGACAGATTCATTGCTGTAAATTTCAGAGACATATCGATAATCTTACTTCAATGACATCTCTATTTTTCTAGAATCTTTATAAACATGATGTAAGTTTTTGCTTAATTCTAATTTCTTGCATCAAAACAAATATTTTCTTTTACTCTCTCAGAAGACTTTGTACATATTTATCTATATAAGCTGTTCTCAATTGTTTAATTTTTGTGTTAGTTTTCCTCTTATTACAAAAGATTTTTGACATTTCATAGGTATGTGGGTTGGATCAGCTATAAACACATTGGTTCTATCAATTTTGCATGTAAGCTTAAAAAATGTATATTTTCAGTCAGAATATAGTTAGTTTGTATAATATAAAATCACTGATATTTTTATATTATCAGAATACTTATTAGAGGTGTCTTATTATTACTTACTATTTTAAAACTTATTAATTAAAAACTTCTTACTATTTAAATCTTACTATTTAAAAACTTCTAGAACATAGACCACAGTATTATTTTAGAAATAACAATGATGACCCAGGCATGGTGGTGCACACCTGTAATCCCAGAAAGTGAGAGGCTGAGGCAGGAGGATCATTGCAAGTTCAAGGCCTGCCTGCACTACAAAGTGTGCTCAAGGCCAGCCTGAACTGTATAGCAAGACCCTGTCTCAAAAAGAAATAAAAATAATTAACAAAATGTTATAATATCCCTGATTATACTATCTTCATGATTTTTTAGAAAAATAAGATGTATTTCTTTCTATTTATGAAAAATGACATTTTCCCTCTTTTCTATGGGGTATATGTTCTAAGACCTCTGGTTAATATCAGAAACTTCAGATAGTCCCAAATTCTGTATGCATTATTTTTTCCTATACAGATATATGTAGGGTAAAATTTAGTATATAAGTTAGGTACATTTAAAGATGATCAGCTACTAGTAAATTAGAACAACTGTAACAATATACTGTAATATTATGTGTCGTGACTCTTGTTTGTCTTTCTGCTATCTCCCTCGAACTGTTTTGTCACTTCTTTAACTGAAGCAAGCACACCATAGCTTCTCCTTGGATTTTGTGAACTAATAGCGTCACTACCTTTGGTCTCTAGAGTGATTATAAGGGGCCATATGAACTCACCGCAGTAACCAGCATAGCTGGTTAGTGACACCTTATGGGGGCGTAGTTTCTTTGATATGAATACTCTGGAAAATGATTATTCAGATACTGGGATAGACAGATCAGCCTGGTACAAGGTTTCGTTATGCTGCTCAGAAACACCCAATGTAAAATAAATGCATAAAACAATGGAATAAATAGAGAGCTTATAAATAAACCCCCATGTAATGCTTGATGCATTGTGTCAACTTAAGAAACTGATAAGTTTAGCTAAATGACTCAGCAGAGGCCCAGGGTTCTGTAAATATTCTCGGCCTGTGCAAGAAAAGGGCACTGGAAATGGTGTGAGTGTTACCCTTACCTTAGGGCAGGTAGCCAGCTTACAATATAAGGGAGGAAAAGAATCTTGCTCTTCCCCATTTTGCTCTTGCCGCTTTTGCTGTCTTTTGCTTCCGTGAGCTATTGCCCCTCACCATGCCACCCTGCCTTGGAGCCAGCTGATATGGACTGAAACCTCCACAAACTGTAAGCTAAATAAACTTTTCGTTTCTTAATTTTTGGCATTGGATACTTTGTCTCAGCAATGAGGGAAAAGCAACCAAGGCACCCCACATCTATTGCCAGCAATTTTATGACAAAGGTGTCAAGGACACAAATTGGAGATAGGACAGTTTTTTCAGTAAATAAGACTGGGAAAGTTGGATACACCCATGTAGAAGAATAAAATTTCAATTGTGTGTCTCAAGAGCTAAAATCTGTGCATCAAATGGAGGAAGGTTTTAAAAATAAGAACTGAACAATGAGACTACTACAGGAAAACATATGGGAAGTGCTTCAAGATATTGGGATGGAAAAAGATTTTTCAGACAAAACTTCAAAAGAACAGAAAACTAAAGTAAAAATAGACAAATGAGGTTGCATCAAACAAAAAATTTCTTCACATCAAATAAAATAACTCAGTGAAAGACAGTACATAAAAATACAGTAGACACTTTCATTAATATTGGGGCAGTGAAACTCAAAACCATAATGGGGTATCACCCCACTTCAGGAAGAACGATTATTATAAAAAGACAAAGAAGCATAAGTGTTTTTGATGATGTGGAGAAAAGGAAATATTTTTGCAATATTGGTAGGAATGTAGACAGCCATTCTGGAAAACAGTGTGGAGGTTCCTCAGAGCACAAAAGATAGAGCTATTGCATGATCCAGCAGTCCTGATACTGGAAATGTACTAAAAGGAAATATATTCAAATGAATTATACTGAAAGGAAAATAACTGTAGAAATAACTGAACTCTCATGTTTATTTCAGCACTATTTATAATGAGATATCAAAACAACCTGTGCTCACCAACCAATGAATAGATAAAGGAAATGTGGTATTTATATAAAATGGAATATCATTATATCATAAAAATAATGAAATCCTGGCACTAGTAACAGAATGGCTGGAACTGGATGCCACGATGCTAAGTGAGGTAAAGCAAAGATAGGAAAATGATTTAACACATATGTTCAGTCTAAAACATTTGATTTTACATAAAATGAGAGCAGAGCAGTGGTCACAAGAGGACAGGAACAACAGGGAAAGGGAGGAATGGAAGAGACTGACAAATGGATAAGTTACCTTTTTCATTTCATTGTTTAATCAGTTAATGTTTAACTAAAACATAAAACTTTTTTTAATATTTTATAGATCACAAGAGTGACGCATACCTTAAATAGTTTTCAAACATATGTCCCTCATTCATTGGTATTATGAATGCATTTGAATGTGTAGGCTACTTATTGGAAAGTTTTAGACATCACCTTGCCAGAGAGTCAATGTAAAAATTGCAATTCAAATATTAAAGAAAATAATTGTGATTTAATACATATTTTATTTCATCTATTTTTGTGACTTTTGAAAGGTAGGTGGACAATTTTCTCAGCCTTACATTGAAATCATCAACTCTTGGGTTTTATCTTACTTCTGAGGGTCATTTTGGATATGGTATGCTAATCTGGCTGAGTCATTTCTGTTAACTCCTGTTCATCAAGAGTTTTCCTGAATACCAACAGAATTCTTGACCTGTGCCAACTCTACATCTAAGCAATGTGCTTATCACTTAAATTGTCTGAGAAGATCTCACATTTTCAGTCTGTGCAGCAGATTTACCCAATATTCAGCACTTCTCCTGAAAAACTCTCATGCAGTGAAATAATTCAGATAATCCTTCCCATTTATTTGATAATTTTATTAAAATAATTAAAGATCATATCATCAGAGGAGGAGGTGTGATGGGGAAGAAAACATAATAGACAAAGCTCTTGCTACTTAACCTTTCCTCTCTCAAATCCCTAAATATGGCAGGGAAGCTCATGTGTGTGTGATTCACACATTCACAATAGACACATGTAAGCATATTTTTTTTAGTAATGGGAATTGAACTCAGGACCTTGTGCTTGGTAGGTGGGTGTTTATGCCACAGAACTGTATCACTGGCCCAATGTAAGCATTTTTATTGCTGTAGAATCTGAAGCAAGTTATTGGTACTAAGGTGAATAGATAGTGTCAGAAATGGTAATTCAAGGTGACTAACTGGATCCTTTAAGAAAATTTCTTGATCTCTCCTTTGTAATGATAAAACAGAGGCACACATGCTGTGGGACTGACATGAGTTCACATATCTGTTTTCAGAACAATGAAGGTTGACAATTCCAAGACGGGACTGATAAAGTTCATGATGAGAGTGTCCTGCATATCTAGGAATTGGTAGATTACAGTAAGCTTTCCTATGGCTTCCATAATTGAAGTGTTCAGCAGAAATAGAAATACAAAGAACACTCGCTAGTTAAGATAGTTTTGCACTGTTCCCTATTTTCCTCATATCTTTACAAAGAATCGCTATCCAGAAGATCTGCAGGAAAGAAGCACAACACTAAAGCAGAATGAAAGGAAAGAGTATCTTCCAGTATGTCTAATTCTGGATTATGAACAAGTTTAGAACAAGGGTTAAAGCATTACAAGATGCGTAACACAAAATAAGAAATGGTAGGTCTTTGTCTTGGTTACTTCTCTCTTGCTGCTGAGACAAAATACCCAACACCCAGGGTTAAGGGAGGAAAGGTTTATTTAGCTTACAATTTGTAGAGATTTCAGTCCGTACTTGGCTGGTTGTGAGGCACAGTGGAACATGGCAGGGGCAAACGTTCAGGGTGGCAGAACACAGCAAAAACAACAAGAGACAAAGGGAGGATTGGCGAGGAAGCAGGCTCTTTCTCTCCCTTACACTGACAACACGCTACCCACCCCCAGGGGGCGTGTAGCTCCCACAAAATCTCCATGCCCTCCTCTTCCACAGGATCAGGATGTATACAAAGTAACACCATGGCTTCCTGCTGAGTCACTCAGCCAAATCTCTGGACTCCCCAAGTTGACACAATGTTATCAACCATAACAATCCACCCCTTGTCAACTTGGCAACCAGACACAATTCTTTAAACCAAGACTCCTGTACATCTCTTTATGCAAAAGGCATTTAGTCCATCTGCAAGAGTTGCCAAAGTTCTAACAGTTTCAGCATTGTTGAAAAGTCCATCCCAAGTCTTCTTCGAGATGTAAGGCAAACTCTTTAGTTACAAGCTCCAACCTCCCATACAAATGAAAAGTTAAACACTTTCAATATTCAACAGCACAAAATAAACACTATCATTCCAAAAGGTACCAACAGGGGAATATAGGGCATTGGGACCAAAGCAAGCCCAAAATCCAGCAGGGCTAACATGATGTCCTGTAATTCCACATCCAGCATCTGAAGCAACTTGTGGCACATTGTGAGCTCCAAAGGGCTTCCATGAATCCACCCCTAAGGCACTTCTGGTGGTTACAGCTCCCACAGCTTCTCTCTTAGGCTCACTCTGCTCCCTCCTTGCAGCTTTCCTCAGATGAACCACGGTCCTGTCTTTTCTAAACTTCTGAGGTCTCCAGGGCACCTTTTGCTTCACACTCACAGCTTCACACACTGGCCTCTCAGGGGCACACTGCCTGGCCTCCCAGGCCTTCTGAAATCTGGGTGGAAGTTTCTTTGACCTCAGAACTCTTGCATTCTCTGTGCACCTAAAGCCAGGACCACGTGGATGATGCCAAAGTCTGCTGTCACTTAGAGCAGTAGCCAAACTTTCCTCTCTCTTGGCCATAGGGGTCGAGTGCCTGGATTGCTGGGCACTCTGAATCCAATTCTGAGGAGCAAATTCTCCATCCCACTGCCATTCTGGAACCTGGTGCGGCCACTGCCTCCATTCTGGAACCTGGCGCTCTGTGGCTTCCTTCTCAGGGCAGGGTCTCAGTTTTGAGGCTGCAAAGGGTGGAGACTTGCTACTTCTTGTGATACCCTCATGACATTTTTCCATTTTCTTGTTCCTTCTCAGCAGTAGGATCTCCTCAGCCTTATCCTTGCAATCCACAGCTTTACTGGAGCTTCCTTTCTGACCAAACTCTCATTTTAAATCATCCTGTTGGGCTCTTTTCTCTCGATTCTCAATATAAATCTGGCTAAAACCCCCCAACAATAGCCCTGCCATGGCCCCAACATTTGACTGCCTTGAAATTTCTTTTGCCAGATTAATTATTTCGCTGTCACTCTTAATCTCAGTCTTAGGCAAAGTCTCTGGACATGAGCAACATGCAGACAGACTTTCTGTCAAGCCATAACATACATCATCTGGAGTCCAACAACCAATGTAGTCCTTCCCAATGGAAACCTCCCAAACTTGGTCTTTACTGGCACAATTTCAATCAGTTTTCTGGTATTCCAAGCTCTGACCAGAATCTCCCAGACAGAACAGCCTAAGGTGTTCCAGCTCTACTTTTTCAGGCGACATCTCCAAAACTTTCCAAACTCTTCTCACAAGCCATTTCCAAAGGCTTTTGAACCGCATAGTCAGGTATAGTCGCAGCAACCCCCCCCCTCCTCTGGTACCAAATTCTGTCTTGGTTACTTTTCTCTCATTGCTCAGACAAAATACCCAACACCCAAAATTAAGGAAGGAAAGGTTTATTTAACTTACAATTTGTGGAGATTTCAGTCCATATTTGGCTGGTTGTGTGGCAGCGTGGCACATGGCAGGGGGCAAACTTTCATGGCGGCAGAACACAGCAAAAACAAGAGCCAAAAGGGAAGAATGGCGGGGAAGCAGCCTCATTTCTTCCCTTACATTGTAAACAGGTTACCTCCACCCACGAGTTGTGCAGCTTCCACACAATCTCCATGCCCTCCTCTTCCACAGGCTCAAGATGTATTCAAAGTAACACCTTGGCTTCCTGCTGAGTCACTCAGCCAAACCTCTAGACTACCCAAGTTGACTCAATGTTATCAACCATAATGGTCTTTAAAATAAATGCTTAGAGTTATTAATGTCATGCAATAAACTGAATATATTTGAAGTGTACAATTTGCTGAGATCACACTGAAATAATTATCCCTACAGTCAAGATACTGAACTTTCCATTGCTCTCAGTATGCTTTTGTGACACAAACCCATCTGTCTTTCTGTCATCTGTATGCAACTACTGATTAACTTTCTGCCACACAAACTAATCAATATTTTTAATTAAGATTTTCATTACATTTTAGATGTAATCACATAATGACCCCATTCACCATAGGGAATTTTTACCTGTACATAATATATCTTGATTCCACTTTTTCCTCACTGTCCTTCTTTTAACCATTCTTTCCTTCCTTATTTATAAAAACTGATTCCATTTTTTTCTTCTTTTAATTTTCTTTTCTCTTCCCTCCTTCCCTACTTCCTAGTGCCCCTCCCCAATTGAGCATTTTCCTACTATTTCACAATATCTACTGTACAGTTTTGTCCTTATTTATACTATCAGTTTAGCACACTATAGAAATTTTACAATATTTACACACATGTGTTCAATTTATTCACTTAAGAGTATAGTTTTAAAGTGTATCAATTTACATAGAAATGTCTCTAGTTTATCCTTTCCTTATGGCTGAGTAGTACTCCATCGTATAAACCACCTCTTCTTTATCCATCCATCAGTTGATGGGCATTTGGGCTGTTTCCATGATTTAACTATCACAAACTGTGCCACTATAAACACGGGTGTGCCTAAATTTTTATGGTGTGATGTTTTTAAGTCTTTCAGGAAAATATCAAGAAGGGAAGTAGGTGGGCCAAATGAAACCTCTACTCTTAGGTTTTTGAGTAACTCTATATTTATTTCCACAGTGGTTGCACCAGTATACACTCCCAACAACAGTGGAGAAGGTTTCCATTCTCTCCACATCCCCTCCAGCGTTTGTTATTGGTTGATTTGTTTATAAATATCTTTATTTCTGGAGTGAAACAGTCTTACCATTTTAATTTGCATCTCTCAAATGATCAGTGAAGAACATTTTTTCATGTATTTATTTGTCATTTCTACTTCATCTTAGAACTGTGTATATATTTCAGACACCTATTGTTGGACTGGGTTTTCATATTTAGGAGGTTTGAGTTTATTCATTTCTTTATATGTTCTAGATAATGGTCACTTGTCTGAGGAAAAACTGGCAAACTTTATCCCTAGTCTGTTGGTTCTTTCTTCACTCTGTTGGTGATTTCTTTTGCCATACAAAAGCTTTTGAATGAGATCCTAGTTGTTGATTCTTTGTAATATTTCCTGTAAAACCCAAGTTTTGTTGATGAAATCTTTGCCTACACATGTCTTCAATATTTCTACATATTCTTTCCCAGTAGACTTGTTGTTCCTGTTTCAGTATTTAGATCTTTGATTCATTTTGATTTGAGATTATTGCATGGTGACAGGTATCGGTCTAGCTTTTTTCTTTGGTATGTGGAAATCCACTGTTTCCAGCACCATATATTTAAGAGGCTATCTTTCTTGCAGTGAACCTGTTTGGCTCTTTTGTCAAAGACAAGGTGGCTAAGTTTGTTTGGAGTAGTTTCTGCACCTCCTAATGTGTTCCACTGATTCTCTCATTTGTTTGTTTTTGCCAGTATCATATAGATTTTTTTCACAGTAGTAACATAGTATAATTATTTTTTTATTTTAAGAGTAAAGGAATGAAAACATTAGCAAACAGACAGAAAGTAGTGCAAGAACAATACAAAAACTGAATTACAGATAAAGTGACAGGGAATTATCAATTGTTGTTGTATGACATATTGATAACTTCAAAGTATATGCTCTGGATAATGCATATTGACATACAAGATTGATCAAACAACTAACCAATGACTGTTCCTTACAATAAAGTGACATCAGACAATAGTGCAACCATGTAAGCCATCCTGTATATACATACATACATACATACATACATACATACATAGCTATCTCTTTCTTCCTTTTCTCCTTCCCCTCATCCCATTTGCTCTTTACTTTTGAGCAGTTTTGTTTAATACCTCTTAATTTATATTCCCACTTTCAGATTCTTACACTAATAATACAATATGCTTTATGCACATGCACATCTGATTTATTTCACTGGTGAGTATGGTCTCTACTTGTGACCATTTGCCTATAAAAGCCTCAAGTTTGTTTTTGTTTATAGCTGAGGAACATTCCATTAGGTAAAAATGCCACAGTTTTCTATCCAGTCCTCTGTGGACAGATATTAGGGTTGCTTCCACAATTTAGCTATTGTAAATTGCACTTCTATAAACATGGGTGCACATATATCACAGTGATATGAAGTTTTCAGATTTTCTGGGAAAATATCCAGAAGGAGAATAGCTGGATGGATGGGACCTCTAGACCTAGTCTGCTGAGGAATCTCCAAACCTATATACACAGTGGTTTGACCAGTCTGCATTCCCTCCAGCAGTGCAGCAGAGTTCCTATTTCTCAACAGCCTCACCAGCATTTGTTATTGGATGATTTCTTAATGCTGGCCAATCTTACTGGGGTGAGGTGAAATCTCAACATTGTTTTAATTTACATTTCTTGAATGACTAAAGATGTAGAACATTTACTCATATATTTATTTGTCATTTGTATTTTTTATCTGAGAAGTGTGTCTTCATCTCAGATGCCCATTTCTGGATTGGGTCTTTGAATTGGGACAGGTTCATGCTTTTTAATTCTTTGTACGTTCTAGATAGAAGACCTTTGTTCAAGGGACAGCCAGCTAGGATTTTTTCCCAATTTGTGTGTTTTCTTTTTACTCTGCTAGTGATTTCTTTAGATGTGCAAAAACTTTTCAGTAAGATGAGGCCCAGTTATTGATTCTTTGAAATGTTTCCCTTGCTGTTTGATTTTTGTTCATGAATTCTCCGCCTACTCCTAAGTCTTCTGCCAGAGGCCAGCTCTGACCTTGGGAACAGGGAGAGAGGAGAGGGAATAAACCAAAGAAAGAAGGGGTCGGGAGGACTGGTGAAGTTAACCAACGATTTTGTTTATTGAGCAAAACACTCAGGCAGGCTGCCAGACCCTTGCCCTAGATTCAACTCTAAGGTTTCTGTTTCTATTACAATGGTTGCTAACGTACATAATGAGAATTCAGGACCACTGCCTTTACAGATTGCTTTCCCACAAGTCAGTCCATTACTCTTCTTCTTACAAGGAAGTTATACCCATTACCATAGGGAGGTCTTGTCCTCACCCAGTCTAGTCCCCAACAGTCTTCAAGATTTTTACCTACCTTCTCTTCCAATAGATTTAGTGTTTCTGTTTTAATATTGGGATCTGTGATCCATTTTGACTTGAGTTTGGTTCACAGTGATAGACTTGGGTCTATTTTCAGTGTTTGGCAAGAGACAAGCCAATTTTTCCAGCACCATTTATTAAAGAGGCTATCTTTCTTCCAGTGAGCTTGATTGACCCCTTTGTCAAATATTAGGTGGCTGAGTATGTTTGTGGTTGTTGCTACCTCTTCCCTTCCATTCCATTGATCCTCAGGTGTGCTTTTTAATGAGTACCAGGTTGATTTTATTATAGTAGCTTTGTAGTATAATTTCAGGTCAGGGATTGTGATTTCACCTGACTTGTCCTTGTTGCCCAGAATTGCTTTTGCTATTCTTGGTATCTTATGGTTCCAGAAGAATTTGAGGAATGTTTTCTCTAGATCTGTGAGATATGCTGATGGTAGTTTAAAGGGAGTTAATGCCCATTTTCACAATGTTGGTTCTTCCTAACCATGAGCAGGGAATATTTTTCCCTTTATTGAAATCCTCTTCGATCTCTTTTCACAGAGTACTGTAGTTTTCATTGAATACATGTTTTACCTCTTTTGTTACATTGGTTCCTAAATATTTCAATTTCTTGGATGCTATTGTAAAAGGTATGGTTTCCTTAATTTCTCTCTCAGTCTGTTTGTTGTTTGTGTATAGGAGTGCTATTGATTTTGGGATGTATCCAGATACTCTGCTCAATTTGTCAATTAATTGAAGGAATCTTCCTGTGGAGTTTTTAGGGTGTTCCATGTAAAGTATCATGTTATCTGCAAATAATGATAGCTTTACTTCTTCCTTTCCTATCCTTATTTCTTTTATTTCTCTCTCATGTCTAATTGCTCTGGCTAATGCTTCCAGAACTATGTTGAATAGTAGTGGTGACAGTGGACATCCTTGTCTTGTTCCTGACTTTAAAGTGAAAGCTTTTAGTTTTTGTCCATTTAGTATGATGTTGACTGTTGTTTTGTGATAGATGGCTTTGATCAGATTGAGGTAGAGGCCATCTATTCCTATTTTTTTCTAGGGTTTTTAACATGAATGTATGTTGGACTTTATTGAAAGCTTATACTCCATCTATTGAGATAATCATGTGTTTTTTGTCTTTGGCTTTATTGATATGGTGTATTACGTTAATTGATTTGTGAATATTGAACCATCCCTGCTTTTCTGGAATAAATCCAACCTGGTCATGGTGTATAATTTTCCTTATGATTCGCTGCATTCTATTTGTTAGTATTTTTTTTTTTTTTAATTTTAGAAACATAAAAGTACAAAAACATATTGACAAACAGACACCCATTATCATAGAAAATAGTACAATCACAACTAATCTATAGACAAGGTGATATGGTCTCAAAAGTAGTTGTTGTTTTATCCATTGATATCTTCGAATTGTAGATATATGGACCCATATACAGACATGCAAATTTAGTCAGACAGTTTATCCTCTCAGCAACAGAAAAAAAAGAAAAAAAAAAAAAAAAAAAAAAAA
>PVLD010032596.1:0-14450 GCA_004027595.1 Dinomys branickii
CATACATACATACATTTTTGCCTCTTTCTTTTCTCCTTTCCCTCGTCCCATCTGTTCTTTACTTTTGAACAGATTTCCTTCATGTCTCTTAGTTTATATTCCCACCCTCAGGTTCTTACACCAGTGACACAATACGTTGCCTGCACATGTACCTCTGATTTATTTCACTTATGAGTATGGTGTCCAATTGTGACCATTTCCCTACAAAGGCCCCAAATCTATCCCTCTTTATAGCTGAATAATATTCTGTTATATAAAAATGCTACAGTTTTTTAATCCAGTCTTCTATGAATGGACACTTGGGTTGCTTCCACATTTTAGCTATTACAAATTGCGCTGCTATAAACATGGTTGCACATATATCACAGTGATATGATGTTTTCAGATCTTCTGGGAAAATACCAGCTCATGTTTTTTTTTCGGTACCAGGGATCGAACTCAGGACCTTGCGCTTGCCAGGCAAGCGCTTATGCCACTGAGCTATACCCCCAGCCCCTAGCTCATGTTTTTTGACTTGGGCATCAGTTTCCAAGATTTTGCTCAGGGGATTCTGCTCTGGTGTATTATGATCCTTCGTATCTGGTTGTCTGCCTCTCCAAACTTGGGGCCAGAGTAATAGCAGTGGTTTGCCATGTGACCTTACCTCTCTGATTACCTAAGAATTATTGACTCATCAATTTATTTAGTTTTCTTTTACTTGTTAAGATAGAGTTTTAACTTCTAAGTTCTTCAAATATTTGACCTAAACCCACTGCAAACGGACCTAAACTTTGTAACCAGTGCTAAGCGTCTTGAGGAGAAAATCCATTATAAGATGCAGGTTCTCTTTTTACCCAGTGAAGGCTGCTAAAACTATAGAATGCAATACTTCACATCATAGCTTTTATGCAGAATTTTCTTGAAGTCTCTAGAGGCTTTGTAAATGATCCACAGGTGTAGCTGGTTTGAAGAAACAGATGTGTTCTTGAAGACTGGTGTGAAAATTGAATTTTTGTTAATTGAATCTTATTTAGAATTCATTTTCAGAGAGCTCACTATTTAAAGTAGCCCTTTGGTGAATCATTTTGTAAAATGAATAACTGCTCCCTGATTTAAATTTTTTGAAAATGCAAATTTTCACAGGTGGCAGTTCCATAAAACTACACACCCAGTCTGAGCTTTTTGTAGGAAGCAGAGCATACGTAAAGGTTCTTAGTAACAATACAACTCATTTTCCTATAATGAAAGGAGGTTGTGTGTATAAATACCTGAATACATTCAGTAAAAGGAGAGTGATGTTTGGAATCAGAAGGAGCCTAAAATTATAGACTTAAAATAGCAGCAATTCGAAAGAATCTAAATAAACTATATGTTCAGTTAGCATCAAGTAATACTAATAATAAAGATGTAAATGACACTGCACTGCTTTTAAGATTGTACAGATATAGGATGGCGACCAGATGAGCAGCAAAGGAAGGATCCTCGCTGATAGAGTCCCCCAGCTTGAGACAGGCTTGGCGAGTGCAAACGCCAGGACCACGGCTGGGAAGTTCAAACTGAACGTGTTTGTCCACGCTGCTGGAGACGCAGCAGGTTGGACCAAATTGCCGTGGCGAGATGCAGGAAAGACCAGAGCGCTGGGAACCAGAGACGCTCTGGACGGCAGATGGATGGCACCTTGGCTGGGTCCGAGAGCCCTAAGGGCGCAGGCGGTTCAGTCCCTCCTGCCTCCTGACCCTGCGCGGCTTGCCTGCAACGGCGGCCAAAAAATCGGCTTTTTAGCGGCTGCAGTACGGGGCAGTCTCTGAATCCGCGCTCCTTGGGCAGGCACCGCAAATCCGAGTGGCGAAAAGGGATCCTGCTCCGGTCCATGCCCTTGCCGCCAAAGCCCTCAGTGGCATGCAGTCTGCAACACAGCGTGAGGAGCACAGAGGACAAGAGCATCCTGCTCCCTCCCCCAGACCCGTAGAGTGTGAGAATTGGCACTTTGGAACCTTCCTGCTGGCACAGATTCGGAAAAGGGTGAGCTATCTGCACGCTGCAACCGGATCACCGAGTGGGGGAGGAGATCTGTCCCCATATCTGCAGGGAACCCTGGGCGGGCAGAGGAGTGGATTTACATGCACCACCCAGGTCTTCCAGTAGGGAGTAGCCCACACCACAAACCAGCACCTGAGCAGCCTTTTAAGTGGAACTCTCAGCAGAAAGCTTAAGGGACATTCTCCCGAAGAGAAGGAGTCATTGGAGCAGCCTTTGCAACAGACCTTTGCCTGGTGAACTGCCTGGGGAATTTATTGCTCAATATTTTGAATCTGATACCCAAAAATGGGAAGATAGAAGAACAAAATGCAGTCTCAGAACTCAACCCCACCCAGAAGAAATCCAGGATGTGAGGATACAGGGGAAGTAGGAATCCACATACCTGGAAATTCTGAAAAGATTGCATCCGAAATAATGAAACAACTCCAACAGGCCATAGAGGAGCTTAAAGCAGAAATAAGGCACATACCTGCAATAATCTCTCAGACAAAAAATGAACTGAAAACTATAATGGAAGAAATGTTCCATACACATAGAGAAGAAATAGGTAAAAGATTAGAAGAAAGTAGGAAACACATGGAACCGTTACAAGAGCAATTTAGGAATGAATTACCAAGAATGAAACAGGCCCAAAGAGATTGCCAGGAACTGAAATCTTCCAATGAAAGCTTGCAAAACTGCTTAAATCAAACCAAAGATAGAATTTCAGACCTTGAAGACAGCATGGCAGCTTATGAGCGTGAAAGGATCTCGTAAAATCATCAAAAACCCAAGAAAAATCAATCCAACAGCTGCAAGATGAGGCCAAAAGAAATAATATTCCAGTAATAGGAGTCAGTGAAACAGCAGGATACAACTCAAATGATATAAAGAGAATAATTGCTGAAATAATAGCAGAAAATTTCCCAAACAAGGTAAAAGATACTGAGGTAGAGTTAACCGAGGCATATAGAACCCCAACGACCCATAACCCAAGGAAAAACAGACACAGACACATAATAGTCAAGATCCCAGATATCCAGCAAAAGAACACAATACTAAGAGCTGCTAGAGAAATGAAACAGATCACCTATAAAGGAAAGCCCATCAGAATCACAGCAGATTTCTCAATGGAAACCATGAAATCAAGAAGAGCTTGGAGTGAGATATTACAGATTTTGAGACAAAACAACTTCCAACCCAGACTGATGTATCCTTCAAAACTATCCTTCAAATTCAATGGAGAAATAAAATATTTCCACGGCAAAGAACATCTGAAGAACTTCAAGAGGGCCAAGCAGGCATTACAAATAGCACTAAAAGATATTCTAGACAGAGAAAAAAGAGACCACAATCCCAACAACAACGATAGAAATAATCCCTTAAACAGAACAAGTAAGTAAACAGACAGCAAAAGAAGGAAAACAACAAGTAAATAACATGATTAGAATAAGCCAACATGTAACCATTATAACCATTAATGTAAATGGCCTCAATTCACAAGTCAAAAGGAAAAGATTGGCAGGGTGGATTAAGGAACACAACCCAACGATATGTTGTATACAGGAAACATATTTTACTCAAAAGGAAATTCACAGGTTGAAAGTTAAAGGTTGGAAAACAATTCTCCATGCAACAGGCCCCCAGAAAAAAGCAGGGGTAGCTATTATGTTTGCAGAGAATGTAAACTTCAAACCAAAAACAACCAAAAGAGATAAAGAAGGCCACTACATACTAGTTAGGGGAAAGCTGCAAGAGGAAGAGGTAACAATCCTAAACATTTATGCAAAAAACAATGGAGCACCTAACTTTACATGTAAAACCTTAACAGACGTGAAAAGCGAAACAATAACACTATGGTAATAGGAGACCTAAACACCCCTGTGATGCAAAGAGATAGGTCAACTGGACAGAAACTCAGCAAAGAAATAACAGACCTGAACCAAAAATGTGAACAAATGGACTTAGTAGATGTATACAGAGTGTTCCACACCACAACATCAGAATACACATTTTTCTCCGCTGCACATGGGTCTTTCTCCAAAATAGACCACATTCTAGCCCATAGAGCATATCTACCTAAATGCAAAAGAATTGAAATTATCCCATGCATATTATCGGACCACAGTGCAATGAAATTGGAAATTAATGACAAAGGGAAATCTAAAAATGGCATAAACACTTGGAAATTAGACAACAACCTCCTGAATAAACAATGGGTAACACAAGAAGTTAAAGAAGAAATTTAAAAATACCTAAAAATAAATAAAAATGCAAGTACAACCTACAGGAATCTGTAGGATGCAATGAAAGTAGTCCTCAGAGGGAAATTTACAGCAATGAACTCATATACAAAGAAAACAGAAAGAGAGCAAATAAACAGTCTAATGCTACACCTCAAACTCTTAGAAAAAGAGCAACAAGCCAAACCAAGAGCCCAAATAAGGGAGGAGATTGTAAAACTCAGGGCAGAAATTAATGTAATTGAGATTAAGAAAACTACAAAGAATTAGTGAATCAAAGAGTTGGTTCTTCGAAAGAATAAATAAAATGGATAAATTCCTAGCCAACCTTATCAAAAAAAGAAGGGAAATATCTCAAATTCACGCAATAAGGAAAGAAAAAGATGAAGTGACTACAGATCTCACAGAAATCCAAAAGATCATTAATACCTACTTTGAAAATCTTTACTCCCGTAGGATAGAAAATACAGAAGAAATGGACAGATTCCTAGAAACGTACAAATTAACAAAATTAAATCAGGAAGACTCAAAAATCCTGAACAACCCAATATCAATTAATGAGATTGAAAACGTCTTTAAAAACTTACCAAGAAAGAAAAGCCCAGGCCCTGATGGATTCACTACAGAATTCTACAAAACATTGAGAGGAGATTTAATGCCAACACTCTTCAAAATCCTCAATGATATAGAAAAGGAAGCAACTCTCCCTAACACCTTTCTGGAGGCAAGTATTATACTGATACCAAAACCAGAGAGGGACCCAACCAAGAAAAAAAAACTATAGGCCAATCTCTTTAATGAACATAGATGCAAAGATACTCAACAAAATACTGGCAAATAGATTACAGCGAATCATAAGGAAAATTATACACCACGATCAGGTAGGATTCATCCAAGGAATGCAGAGATGGTTCAATATTCGCAAATCAATAAATGTAATACATCATATTAATACAGTCAAAGACAAAACCCACATGATCATCTCAATAGATGCACAAAAGTCTTTCGATAACGTCCAACATGCATTCATGTTAAAAACCTTAGAAAAAATAGGAATAGATGGCCTCTACCTCAATCTAATCAAAGCCATCTTTGACAAACCAACAGCCAACATCATACTAAATGGACACAAAATGAAACCTTTCACTTTAAGGTCAGAAACAAGACAAGGATGTCCATTGTCACCACTCCTATTCAACATAGTTCTGGAAGCACTAGCCAGAGCAATCAGACAAGAGAGAGAAATAAAAGGAATAAGGATAGGAAAAGAAGAAGTTAAATTATCACTATTTCCAGATGACCTGATACTGTACATGGAGGACCCCAAAAACTCCACAAGAAAACTCCTGGAATTGATCAAGAAATTCAGCAGCGTAGCCGGATACAAAGTCAAACATCCCAAAATCGATAGCATTCCTGTACACAAACAACAAACAGACTGAGAGAGAAATTGAGGAACCATACCCTTTACAATAGCAACCAAGAAACTGAAATACTTAGGAATCAATCTAACAAAGAATGTGAAAGATTTATTCAGTGAAAACTACAGTACTCTGAAAAAGGAGATCGAAGAAGATTTCAATAAATGCAAAAACATACCCTGCTCATGCTTAGTAAGAACTAACATCGTGAAAATGGCCATACTACCAAAACTGTTGTACAGATTCAATGCAATTCCAATTAAACTACTGTTAGCATACCTCACATAGCTAGAGCAAATATGCCTCAAATTCATCAGAAACCAGAAGAGACCCAGAATAGGAGAAGCAATCCTGGGCAATAAGGACAAGTCAGGTGGAATCGCAATCCCTGACCTAAAATTATACTACAAAGCTTCTGTAATAAAATCAACCTGGTACTGGCTAAAAAGAAGACCTGAGGATCAATGGAACAGACTGGAAGATGCAAGCATAACGAAAAACCCACTCAGCTCCCTGATATTTGACAAAGGGGTCAACCAAACTCACTGGAAAAAAGAAGGCCTGTTTAATAAATGGTGCTGGAAAAACTGGCTTGCCTCTTGCCGAAAACTGAAAATAGACCCTAGTCTATCACCATGCAACAAACTCAGGTCAAAATGGATCACAGACCTCAATATTGAAACAGAAACTCTAAATCTATTGGAAGAGAAAGTAGGTAAAAATCTTGGCGGCATAGGAGTAGGCAGAGAGTTCATGAACAAAAATGAAACTGCAAGGGAAACACTTCAAAGAATCAATAATTGGGACCTTATCCTACCGAAAAGTTTTTGTACATCTAAAGAAATCACCAGCACAGCAAAAAGAAAACCCACAAATTGGGAAAAAATCCTAGCTGGCTGTCCCTCAGACAAAGGTCTTCTATCTAGAAGATACAAAGAATTAAAAAACATGTACCTGTCCAAATTCAAAGACCCAATCCAGAAATGGGCATCTGACATGAATACACACTTTTCAGATTAAGAAATACAAATGGTAAATAAATATGTGAGAAAACGTTCCACATCCTTAGTCATTCGAGAAATGCAAATAAAAACAACAGTGAGATTTCATCTCACCCCAGCAAGACTGGCCAGTATTAAAATATCATCCAATAGCAAATGCTGGCGAGGCTGTGGAGAAATAGGGACTCTATTTCACTGCTGGTGGGAATGCAGACTGGTACAACCACTGTGGATCGCAGTTTGGAGATTTCTCAGCGCACTAGGTCTAGAGGTTCCATTCAAACCAGCTATTCCCCTTCTGGGTATATTCCCAGAAGATCTGAAATCATCATATCACTCTGATATATGTGCACCCATGTTTATAGCAGCGCAATTTGTAATAGCTAAAATGTGGAAGCAACCCATGTGTCCATCCACAGAAGACTGGATTGAAAAACTGTGGCATTTTTATATAATGGAATATTATTCAGCTATAAAGAAAGACAGTTTTGGGAACTTTGTAGGCAAATGGTCAGAATTGCAAACCATACTCATAAGTGAAATAAATCAGCAGTACATGAGCAGGGAACGTATTGTATCACTGGTTTAAGAACCTGAGGGTGGGAATATAAACTAAGAGACATGAAGGAAATCTGTTCAAAGGCAAAAACAGATAGGACGAGGGAAAGGAGAAAAGGAAGAGGCAAAAATGTATGTATGTATATATGTAGATACATATGTGCAGGAGGGCTAACATGGTTCTACTATTGTATTATGTCACTTAATGCTAAGGAATAGTTGATGACGGTTTATTCGATCAATCTTGTATGTCTGTATGTGTTATCCTGAGCACACACTTTGAAGATATCAATATGCAAAGCAGCAACTACTGTTGGTTTTCTGTGGCTTTGTCTATAATTCAATTCTGATCATACTGTTATTGTGCTACTTTGTGTCTCTTTGTTAATGCTTTTCGGTTTTTTTTCTTTTTTTTTTTTCTGTTGTTGATATAGTTCCGTTTCTATCACACTTTAAAGAAAGGGAAAGAAAGGCAAAGGGAAGACAGGAAAAAAAATATGTAAGAAAGTAAGTATGTAAGTACAGCATATCTCACATAGTTGCACTACTGAACTAGGTCACTTCATAGTGAGGAATAGTTGATGATTAACTGATTGATCCATTTTGCATGTCTGCGTCTTTGTTCCTGAATATACACTTCGAGGTCATCAATTTGTAAAGCAACAACCACTGTTGATTCCCTGTCACCTTGTCTGTAGATCAGTTTTGATTGTATTATTCTTATGCTACTTTGTATCTGTTTGTTAATATGTCGTCGTTCTTTTACTTTTAAAATAATAATAAAAAAAATGATTGTACGGATATAAAGTAAGGCCCAGGGATGGGCATTTGTATCAAACATTCTGCATGGTCTTATATAATAGTAAGTTACCTATGTCTATTTAAATTAATTATAGTTCAATACAGTTCTTCTGTGGCACTAGTCCCATTTCAAGTGCTCAGTAGCCACATGTGGCTAGTGGCAATCATATTAGATGGCAGAGATTATAAAAGATTTCCACTATCTCGGAATGTTCTACATGACATTTCAGTGATTCTAATGATAGGTAATCTAAAGAAACATCAGTATAATTACAAGAAGATCTTCCTCAGAGTGTGAGCCTTGGAGGCCTAAAATTTTAGGCCTCACCACAGATGTAACATTCTATAGTATTAGTTTATTAATTGGTACAGATGCTATCAGGAGCTATTTTGCTATAAATTGAAAAGGTTTGCCTCTTTCTCATCAGTAACTTTTATCAAATGATAGCAATTTCACGTTTCTTCTTTATAGGTTTGACTATTAAATAAAAAGAGGAGGCTCTATGGATCACAAGTGAAAGTTAGTTTTGTTATTTAATAAGGACACTTCAAAACCTGCATATGCAACCTTATATTTTCTGTAGATGGTGAATATAGAATTGATAAAGTTCAAGTCAAGTAAAAAACTTCTACTCATGACATTTTCTTAGAGAAAAATTAGTAGAAGGCAGAAAACATGTAACTGGATTCATATGTTACATCAAAAATATTTTAAAACCTCAGAAATTACTCAACATTTATTTCTCTGACTTTAGTATGTAGAACTTACATCCCTCCCTTCCTTCAATTATAAATAATTAATTAAAATATAATAGCCTCTAACTGCTCTGTGCTTCACTTTCTCTATCTGTAAAATAGGTACAATAACAGTTCCCATTTCAGTAATGTATTTTGTAGATTAAATAGTATATATACAAATACTTACAACTATACTTATATCAAACAATGGCTTAAAACATTTCAACTATTGCTCTTGTTATTCTCATTAAGAGCATCATAATATCATTTATACACCTGGAAATAGAGCTAGTCTTTCTAACATTTTAGTTCTTTCGTCTGTATAGTGTTCCTTCAAATTAAATTCTACCATCTCCCATAATTCTAATAGACTCAGAATTCCTGAGATCTGGCCTATCTCTGCTCTGTGTGTTTTGTCTTCTGGATCAATCAACATAAGTATTTTGTGAACCTGAGAAATCTGGAGTCCCAGGATTGGACAAGGCCTTGAGGCTTTTAAGGAATTCCTTTTTTTTTTTAACAATTTTATTTATTTTTTATTTTATTTATTTATTTTTTTTTTTTTGGCGGTACTGGGGATCGAACTCAGGACCCTGCGCTTGCTAGGCAGGCGCTTATTCCACTGAGCTATATCCCCAGCCCCAAAGAAGGAAACATCCGTTCCCTTCCCCCCCCCCCCGGGACCGGGGATCGAACTCAGGGCCCTAGTGCTTAGCGGCAAGCACTTAGCCCACTGAGCTGTACCTCCAGCCCGGCTTTTAAGGAATTCCTAAGTCTTCAGAAAGATAAGCATTTCTATTTGTATTGGCCTATTATATATATATATATATATATATATATATATATATATATAATGTGGCTGCTTGTAGAGTAAATATCTAAATACGAAATGACAAAACTCATAACATTTTCATTTTCTAACACAGCCACTGATGACCTCTGATGTGTAGGACTATAGGCTAAATGTCACTTTCTTGGTTCAATTATTTACCAGACATTTTAGCGTTTCTGACAAGGATTACATTTTCATTTTGGTTATTCTTTGACTTGTTTTCTAAGCCTCCAGCTAGTCATTTGTCTTGCACTTGCATGCAATGGTCATCTTTCCTTGGTGAGGTCAGTGATTCTGACAGAATGTGTACTTTTCATTCTATAGTATATACGTTTACACATATTTGACTGGAAAGAAGTATCATATGTTGTCATCGTTTTGACAGGTAAATCTTTGTGAGAAGTCAAGTTTTTGAGCCCCGACTAGTTGATAATCTGCCAAGCTTCCAGTAAAATAGTTTTAAAACCTTGGGCAAATAACCATTCCATAGGGTGAATTGTAACGTAGTCTTTTTAAATCAAGCATTCCCATTCAAAATACATTTAAATATTGTATAACTCAATGAAGCACAGCTTGAATAACTTCCAGAGAAACTATTGTTGAGCTATATAATAGGCTGCTTTGTTTCTAACACTTCTCATCTCCGATAGACTCATAACTAAAGATGTGGATTTTGCATGTTCCCTGGCAGCTACCTCCCACTCATCATTCAGTTGACCTGGTGGCCCACTTCCCCGCCCACCTCACTCACTGTATGGGCTTTTCCTGCTGCTTTTTCTGCTTTTCCTTCTCTTCCTTCCCAAAGCTTTCATTTATTTTTCTGCTAAAGCTTTAATGCTTTATTTTTCTCAACCAATTACTGAAGAAAAATGTGAACTGGGCATGTGAGAGACAGAAGACACAAAGATTATTTTCTATACTTTCCCCTAACCCAGTGATTAGTTTTACCAGGTTACTTGGGAATTCTTGCTCTTTTTCCTTAGAATAGCATGTGTTTGTCTTTGTACCATTATTATTTTGTAGGCTGAAGCAACACAAGCTACTTTTAAAAGGTCTGTGTTGAGGCAGTCTTCACAGAATTATTTATTTTAATTTACTCTGTCATTTATACTATTCACAGTCTGGGGTTGGGATGAAAATCACTTGAAAGCTTTTAAATAATGCAGAGTTTTAGGGACTCAGTCAGAACATGGAGAGTGGTACCCAGCATATCTGATTTTTTTCAGTGTCCCAGGCACAGTTTATAATCCAGGAACAGCTATGTATAATTTGTAGACTCCTACATTTTTGGTCAAATCCTTTTCATGAACTCTAATTCTTTTCTGAAATTGTTATTTGTATTGAGTATCATTTCATTAGATCAGCTATATTTGTATTAGTATCTTCTAAAATGTCTTTGGTCATTTTGGTTATTCTTCTTATTTTCTGTTGAATTATATACTCTGCACTCCTTCTGAGCACTTCTTTGGTGTTTTCTAACTGCCCGTTTTATTCTTTTGAGTAATTCAGGTGTGTGCCTTATTCTGTTCACCCCTTGGTGCACCTCAGATTGGCTTCTGGAGAGTTGAAGTTTTGGGAAGGCATTTAGTTAACTTGTTTTCTCATGTTTCTTTATTTCATTTTGTTTATTTTTTGTTTTGTGATGGGTTTTGTAGATGCTTACAGTGGCATGATTTTGTTGCTAGTATAGCAATCTTTTTAGCCAATCACCTTTCACTGATGTACTTTGGGGATAAGTAAATACAGTCATTTGCCTCTGTCCCAAGGCCTGACAACCTCAGGTAATTTGGGAGGGGATGATGTAGGGAAATTTGCCCAACCCTAAGTTCCCTGGGAATGTACTCTAGTACTGTTAATGTCACAAAGGTAATCTGGGTGTTGACTTATAGAGAAATCCCATTAATAGCAATAATTATATGACTCTGATAATATCAAGCAAATTATTTTTTGTAGTATTGTCCAAATTCTATATTATGATACCATAAGAACCATTCATGTACCTCTCTTAATCCTACAGAAGAAATCTAAAATTACAGTGTAAACACTAAGACAACCCAGGTATTCATGTATATCTAATACATACTAAATGTGACAGTCTTTACTAATTGTAGAAAAGAATTTGATAATAACTTTATATACAGTTAATTATGTAAAGAATAATAAAGCTCACTGGTTATACTACTAAAGTCATAGGGGGTTGGGTATAGGGGAAATGCATGAAGAAATATTTGACACCTTAAGCTATAGAATACAAGAAGGGTAAAAAATCAATAACTGGGAGAGGGGTTCCTGTGAGGGAGTAGAAAGATGTTTTCAGATATAGGTAAAGAATATAATGGAATAAAAGGTAAAACAAAAGTAGGAAGAGAAAAATAACAGAAAAATCAAAGGAAATAAATAGAAAAGACAATAGTAGTGAACAAGTAAGAAATAGAAATAGACTTGCAGATTAATGGAACAGAATAGGTGCAGAAATAACTTCATGTACACTCAGCTACCTTATCTTTATCAAGAGAGCTAAATACACTGGATGGAGACATCCTCTTTAATACAAGGCACGGGAAAACTGACTACCCACATGCTGAGGACTAAACTAGATCCCTCTTTCTCACCATGCATTGAGTTAAAGCCAAAATGGATCAAATATCAAAACATTAAAAGAAACACTCAGTGCTGGAAGAGACTAGGTAAAACTCTTGAAGACATAGGTGTAGGCAAGGACTTCCTAAACAAAACTCCAGTTGTACAAGAAATAATACCAGTGATCAACAGCTTGCATCACTTCAAATTTAAAAGCTTTTGCACAACAATGGAAACCAACAGAGTGAAGACACAAGGCACAGAATGGGAGTAAATTTTGCCAGCTACTTCTTGGTTCTCTGTGATTTGCAAATAAAAGCCAATTATGTAATCTAATTACATTTACGGAGATTCTGTCTTTTGACACTATTAATGGTCAAAAAAATTTTGAAGAATTGCCATGTATTGTTCCATGGTTCCCAACACCTAATTTGAGAATGGGTCTGTCCACCTATCAGATTCTTCTCTTCATTTTGGCCTTGATTTTAGAAACTCAGTGCATTCTTATCTTACTACTATCAATATCTGCAATGCAAACTAAATCCTTGGGCTCCATTCTAACAAAGAATAGCACTTTTTGTTCAACAGCTACTCATTACGTGCCTCTTCCTGAAGCTACCGATTAATTCCCACATATTGATTACCAAAAGCATTTAAGAAATTAAAAGTACTGAATCAGGTTTTTTTTTCATTTTCTTTGGTTTGGGAATAGCAGGTAAATTGAGGGTGAGATGTGGCATGAATTTTATACCAAGTTGTTACTAATGCTCAAAATTTTGAACTATTTTCAATTACAGATTTTTTTTTTTTTTTTTTTTTTTTTTTGCGGTACTGGGGATTGAACTCAGGACCCTGCGCTTGCTAGGCAAGCGCTTATTCCACTGAGCTATATCCCCAGCCCCAATTACAGATTTTTTTGACAGTGTAACTCATTTGAGTCTACTCCTTTAACCTTCCAAGTTTGATAACTTTTTTCTTCAGTTACTATATTTGCATATTATACTGATCCTAGACAAGTTTAGACTTTATGTTATAACCACTTCTTCTCTGGCCTATGACTTTTGGTACTTGAATTAGTAGTATGGGTCGAGCTAATCATTCCTGCAGCTAAAACATACAGCCTTTCTAACACTCTAAGTTCTTCTCATTAATGCTAAGACAGGTTCAAAACAGTATACAATAGTGGAAACCTCATGTTTGACTATAGTCCTTGGTTTACTAACTAGGCAAATGTGAGATTTTTTTAAATCAAGAATATTGGACAGAATGAAGACCTAAGAAAGTAAGAGACATGAAGTTTCTTCCCAGTTATGCACAAATTTGTGAATATTATGATATTGATTACATACTTTAGATATCATTTTTCTTATCCAAGGTAGCTGGCAGAAGAATAATCTCCAAAATTTCTACATCCTAGTTTTCTAAGCTAGTGATTATGTTAGGTTCAGTGGTATAGGAGGATTTTAAACTGTCATTAAATTGAGGATTTTGAGATGATGTTATCCTGGATTATCTATGTGGGTATATACAAATTACAAGCATTCTTATATGTGGAAGAGAGAAACAGAAAAGTCAGAAGGAGATGAGGTTTTAACAATGGAAGAAGAGGCCATGAACTAAGGAATATAGATTTTATAAACTGGAAAAGCCAAGAAAAAGAAACACAACTCTACCAAATTCTTGATGTTAGATCAGTGAAGCTTATTTCAGTTGTTTGATGTATAGGGTTTATTAAATTTGAGTTGTTTCAAACCACTAAGTTTGTGGTACTTTATGACAGCAGCAATGGAAACTTAATACACCTGTAAAGGAATGGGATAAATGACATAACTTGTGGCAGGTCTCTCAGAGGTGAATGACATTATTTTATAATTCTAACAATAGTAGTTTTATGTCCGTTGAAAAGAATGTGGTGATCATTTTAGAAATACTTCCTCTATTTCCCAAATATGTGAAATAGTTTTAAATATTAAAATGTATTGTGGACAGTAATGAAAAGTCTGTAAAACTGCTTACTATGGAGTGACTACTTGGAACAAATATTTGTAGTCTCCCGTTTGTAGATGAGAAAATTGAACCATAGGATAGTTAAATGACTTTCACAGCATATGTCATTGAATACAGTATTCAAACCTAATCAGTAAGACATCAAAACACAAGCTCTGAAACACCTTTCTGTGTTTCCTTCCTGAATTAGTAGACTGTGTAGATGATAGGAAAGCTTTTTGTTAGAAACAAACATAGTACTGGAAAATTTATTAGGCCCCTTGCACCCACC
>PVLD010032597.1:0-14471 GCA_004027595.1 Dinomys branickii
TTTTTTTTTTTTTTTTTTTTTTTTTTTTTTTTTTTTTTTTTTTTTTTTTTTTTTTTTTTTTTTCTCTTGTTGAGAGGATCAACTGTCTGACTAAATTTGCATGTCTGTATATGGGTCCATACATCTACAATTCGAAGATATCAATGGATAAAGCAACAACTACTGTTGAGACCATATTACCTTGTCTATAGATTAGTTGTGATGGTACTATTTTCTATGATAATGGGTGTCTGTTTGTCAATACGTTTTTGTACTTTTATGTTTCTAAAATAAATAAAAAAAAAAAACAAATAGCATGTTTAAATAACAGAAATTCCATTCTACTTATTATCTTCTCAGATTATAATCACTCTCTTGAATTAATACAGAACTCTGATGATTTGAACACAATCCTAAATGACAGAGTACGTTTTTGTCTGATAATTACAAATAATGCAGTTGACATTTTCTTGCCATGCTGTTTTTTGCTTTATCATTTTATGTGTTGTTTAGAATGTTCTTACCACCATACAGTATTCCACTGTGTGGCTGTACTAGAATTTGTTAGTCATTTTACAATAGACCATTGCATTATTTCCAGATTTATATAAATGTGAATGTTAATATATCTGATGTCTTTTGGTAGCTACATTTTCTTTTGATTTTTTTATATATCAAGGATATGTATTTTATATATGTGTTAAAATATGTATGAGTGTGTGTTAGAATATTTATTCATCATCTTATGAGTTTCTTTTTGTTGTTAATGGTTTATCGCTGTTAGATTGTTCAGAGATGGTTACTATGAAAATGTCCTTGTAATTATACTAGATAGTCAACCAATTATGCCATTTGGTATTTTATATTCCCCACTTTAATTTTCTTTCTTATTTAGTGGTCTCTTTGAATTGTTATTGGTATGTGCATTTCTATCTAAAGGTTATCATCTGTAGAATTTTACAATTAGAATCTACTAAGATATTAGTTATTACTTATTGAATATAGAAAAAGATCTTGGTAGAAAATTCATGTTTTAGGGCACTGAGTCAACAATCCATTAAACAATATAAGCACTGTTTCTTTCAATGAACTAATAGAAATTAGTAGAAATTAATAGTACAATTGTCTTAGCTATTTTTTACATTTATATATATTTTTGTCAATTTTGCATGTCTATACATGGTAATCTGAGCAACTACTTTGAAGATAACCATATACAATATAATAATCATTGTTAATTTCCTATTCCCTTGTTTTCAAATTCTATATTGTTTTTTCTCTTTAAAAAAATCCATGAAATTTTTTATTTTAGATTTACTGAAAATATTTAGTGATTCCTTTTAATATATTGAAATTTATTACATAAAATTCATATTTCTATTCAATTAATTTTTGCATTTTTCTGTAAAAAAAGGAAACTTTAATGACATTATAAGTCATTACTTTACACGTCTGTAATACCAGCACTTGAGAATCACTGTAAGTTCAAGACCAGCCTGGGCTACAAAGTGAGTTCAAGCCCTGCCTGAACTGCAGAGTGAGACTGTCTCAAAGAGACAAAAACATTCATTTTCTAGTATTTTATTACTAATATGTGGAAAGATTTTATTCAAAGGGATGGGTATACAGTATTTTATAGATTAACCTTAATAGTAACAGATTGAATGTGGTATTCATCCTACACATAAAATTATATTGTATAATACTATGTTTTATTTATTCTTTTCTGCTCTTTTAGTACATAATAGTTTCTGTTATTTTAGAAACTAGTATTTCCAACTTATATATGAACACATATGCAAATGTAAATAAATATAAAATCCAAAAGGCACAACTTAGTGCAACTATATAGATTTATGTAAATATATATCAAAATTTTCTATAACTGACCAAATAAATCATGATTATATTGCTATAATTGATCACATTCTCATAAAGCATTTAAATCTAAAATTATTTCTAATACAACACTGAATTGTTTTTCCTTGGATATTTTTAGTAGATATATTGATTAATTGCAATGTACTATGATATACTGTTAGATTATATGGTAAAAATTTTTACTAATGTAGTTATATATTGAGAGTGTGTAAGAAATACAGCAAAGAAACATAAAGATTATTGTGGGGTATGGTTATGAGCACAAATACAAATTGATCACCATAGTAATGAGTCTAGAAATAGATCACATATGTGTAGATGCCTAATTATGAGAAAATAATCAGCTTTCCTTTAAAATGGAAAGAGAATATTATTTTTAAGGATATTATTTAATTATATTATGTCTCTTGGATAATTACATATTTATAATAATGTCACCTACACATTATATCACAGTTTAAATGGAATTCAATTCAGTAAAATTAGAAATTTTGCCAATTTCAAAACGTAATAACTAAAGAAACTTGCAGTCTGTACCAACTCAGAGTCTTACAGTAGCTTAATACTTTTCATCTAGCACACAAAACGTGTCTCATATAGAAAATAAAAAATTATACAGCATGGCCCATTGAACTTAAGAGAAAAAGAAATCTGCTCCTGAGAATACAATATTAGGGACATGAAATATATGCATCTGAAAAAATATGTATGTAATATACATAAAGGATGTATGACATCATTCTTAAAATAAAAATAGAAAAATTACTTACATAGTCATTTAGGAAAAATGATTATCTGAAAGACTAGCAAGAATATATAAAATGTTGCTCAACTTCATTAATCTTTAGGTAGGCAGTGCCAGAGAATACTTATCAGAAACATTAGAATGAAAAATACTGACAACGCTGAGAGCTCAATTATCAACCAACTGGAAACCTCATCTTTTGCTGATGGGAATATAAATTGTTACGACTTTGTAAAACTATGGGATAGTGTCTACCTCACTCAACATTATCACGATCTATGACAGAAATTTTACTTCTAGGTATATTCTCAACACAAAAGGAAGCGTGGATGTTCTGTAAGATGCATTTGTCACATGTCTGAAATAGCACTATTCACACATGCAAAAATGTTATACACAAGGCACCTCATTGTTCTGTAACTGTTGTGGATTCACAACTGGTGGTCAACTTGTAGACTCCAGCTGAACTGAGTAAGCTTGGTCCTGGGTGTGGGAGGCCCACCTTGGAAGTGTTGCAGCAGCATAAGAGGCAGAGTGGAGAAGAAGAAGTGAGGCTGTTGGGACCGGAGAGAAGCTGTTGGGAGATGGTGGAAGCTGTTGGGAGCTGTTACAAGCTATAAAGAGCTGTTTGTTCTCTTGGAGGAGCATGTCATGCTGGCTTTCCTAGAACTCGGCTGTTCCCATTGTCTGAGGAGTTTGGGTCCTTGTCATCGCTGAAAAAGGCTTCGGTTCACTTTGGGGGAGCCCTGGTCTTCACTTTGAGCATCACTTCCTTGCTCCAGAGGGGAAGGTGGTGCTCTGTTCAGTCTCACAGGGAAGCTCGTCACATTGTTTTTCCTCATGGGTACTTGCTTACCTTTAATCGGAGGAGCTCAGGACCTAACTGTTGCTGAGGATAGCTGTGGTTCTCTTCAGGGGAGCTCTGCTTCTTTGAGCATTGCTTCCTGAATTGAGTGCAGATCCCTCAACCTGCCAGCACAGATCTTTTATGTCACTGGCATAGACTTTCTAGCTTACAACACTGACCTTTGGGCCTTCCCAGTGAAGATCCATTAAATAGGTCTGCATGAGACAATGTCAAGGGCTATAAGCCTCCAGCTGGACTTGTGGGAGGCACTGTTATGGGCTCTAGGTATTAAGTTGGATTAATGCAGGACATTGCTGTGGGATCCAGGCCCTCAGCTGGAATCTTTGGTCCCTTAGTGTGTGGACAGATTTCTTGCACTCTGTATATGATTCTTGGGGTGATTATTACAAATAATCATATATAATATATGTCCTATATTATATGATTTCCCCTTACAAAGATGCCAAGCTATGACAATAACAAAATGGTTACATAAAATTGCTATGTTTCATTGTAGTGAAACACAAAATAACAATCAGAATGCATGATACATATTCATATATAATAGTGTGAATGAATAGAATAAAACTTATTACTGACAAGAGAAGCTGTGAGAGATACACACCCAATACTTACATGAATTTCAAAAACATACTATAGTAATCTGTTGTTAGAAACCAAATCATGGTGTGGTAGTGGCTGGCATGGAATGAGATAAGTGTGCTTGATGTCCTGCTAATATTAATATGTTTCCTTTGAGCTAAGTGTTCAGCACCTGGTATTTCTTTACTTCCTGAAGATCCATGCACCTGTACAAATTATTGTAAGTGCATCTTTTGCCATGCTGCTTCAGCAATTCAGAATTTAAAATTCATATAAACAATTGAAAATTAAATCTTGTTACTGGCATCATTCAATAATTTATTTTGCTCATAGTCTTTTTTTAATAAAATGATATTTTACAAAACCAACTTTGGATTACTTTTCTGTAATATTATTTTCTTTTCTGTTACTCATTACTTTTTTATATTTCTTTTATCATCTTCTGTTTTAGTATATTTATTTTTAAATTTAATTCATGACTCACACAGATCCATTTGTATTTTTAATATTTGGAGAAATGGGATCCTAAGAATTTCAATCCACGTGACAGCAGATTACATGGATTCTCTTAGAAATCTGATTGCCAACATACATTAATTTACTTTCACAAATCCATAATTATAAAGGGTCCAATGAAAAGCAAATTTAACATGTCATATTAAAACTTAAATACATTTTATTTTGATTTTTAAGGGAAGAGTGGGAAGGACAAATCATGAAACATTCCAAGGAAGTTGCATTTCAATTAGTGGGTGAAGACCCAAGCTTCTGAGAATCTTGGCAAGGACACCTCCGTGCTGTCTCCCAACACAAAAGGATCCAAGTCTCCTTACACGTTGGAAGCTTGGAATTAATCTTTTCCCTGGTGGCTTCTTTATTTCCCTGCCTCACTTTCCCATCCCCTATTGCAGCTCCTTGGATTCATATCCCAATTAAACTGTGCTTTGTTCATTACAATTTTTATCAAATGCTACTTTTGAACTAAACCCAATGGGATTGTAATGGTAAAAATGGAATGCATCTCATATAAGAATAGTTTTTAAAAGAATGAAATGCTCTGAGAAATGCTCCAAGTCGGCTCAGAGCTTAGTTGTTCTGTCCTGTCCCTTTCCAAATATACAAAATCATACATTAGAGTAAAAAAAGGCAAAAGGTCAATACCTATACTTTTATAATTTTTAAAGTTGATTTATTAAGATACATACAAAAACAAATTTACTTTATTTACAACTGATATTATTTATTTAATGATTCTTTTTTGTTTCCTTATGAGAACAAACTTTTCTGTTTTTTTTCTTTTCTTTTATCTTTATTTTTGTTTAACTATGACAAGCCTTGTAGTAATAACTGTGTTGTTTTACATGAAGATTCTCCAAAGAGAAGGAAAATAACATGTAAAAACAAAAGGAATAAGATCATAGGCAGTATTACACTCCACGATTTTGCTAGCAATTATGTCTTGTCAAGGAACCAGAATGTCATCTGGGTCTTTGTATGATGTACAACGATGATTCCTCAACCAAACCTTTCAAACAGTATTTATTTTTCCTTAGGAGGAACAATACACAGGAGTTTGCTGTCAGCAACTCAAACGCTTAAACCAAGTGGTCAAAATACAGATGTGAGCAACACTTCAAATATATTTGTAGGAAATTTGCTGCAAAACATGACTTCTTTTTTATACTAATGATTTCTAAAGACCATAGAATGATTTACAGGTAGCGTACTTCAGTTCTCTGTAATTGTACTACACTGTTAACTATACCCAAAAATCCTAAAAGCAAAATATAAAAATAAAACTTAAAAGACAGCTAAATACTTATATATCATGATATTAGAGTAAAAAAAAAAAAAAACAGAAAAACTGCCGATCACAGCTTATGTTATTCCTTCACTCATTCCTCACACATGCTCATGGAAAGAGACCATACTTATGCCCAAGGCTTCAGAGATCTGATCACAATTTTCTTGATTTAATTTTTCTGTGCTAGCTAGAGATGTGCTAATTTGTGTATATCATTATTATAGACTAAGCTGTTATATGCGATTTAGAAAAGTGTGTTTCTATACCAGCTCAGGACCATTTTTAGCAATATTAAATTGGTAAAAAATGTACATCATGGTGCCCAAAAAAATGGACAGAAATATTAATCTGTTCTTTCCCCATCAATTGCAGAATAACCCAGTCTAATTAGTGTCTGCATGTCTTCAAACCACATTTAATCCATGGTTTTCTTTTCATTGCTAGAAAAAAATAAATAAACCATGAAAGATCTACTTTGAAAAGAGAGCCAGGTGTGGTGGCACATGCCTATAATCCTAGCACTCAGGAGACTGAGGTAGGAGGATCATTACAAGTTTGAGATCAGCCAGAGCTACAAAGTGAGCTCAAGGCCCGCCTGCACTGCATGGTGAGAACCTGTCTCAAAAAGTTAAAAAAAGAAAAGAAAGATAACTAGAAGTGACACAAAAGAAGGAGTGAAAGGCTTGTAAGGGAAATTTTCAAAGAACCCTATTCCATTCTCAGGATTTGTGATACCCAAGTACAACCAAATGGGAATAGAATTGTGAAAAGGGTCTAGGAAAATCAGTGTCTCCTAAAAGACCTTTAGTAATCCAAAATCACATATAGTTTGGTAGGCAGATATTGTGTCTAAGTAGAATCCTGTGACATTAAAGTAACATCAGTATCAGCAAATGGTTACCTGAGGTTATCTTGGCTGTGCTCCAAGAATCTCACATTAGAACTTAGTCTCCATAAAGCGTCTAGATATGGCAGACCTTTGCTGAATTGAAGGGGCAGAATGACAGAGCGGAGCTCACAGAGGAGCGCTCTCAGTTCTCAAAGCCAAATGAACCTTCAGAACTCACATGAGATGCTCTGGGGCAACCCTGCAGATTCTTGTAATCCATGTCTTTCCAGAATGATGCCAATGGGAACAAGATAATTCTCATATATTGGAAAGTTTGAAAGTTTTGTGACATGATTTAAACTGCTGTCATATGCATGTGGCAGTATGTTTTTGGCCCTACCATTTGAAAGTAAACTACTCTCTAATTACTACACTAAGGAGAAAAATATACTCAGGATCATTTCCTAGATGTCTGACACCAGTGGCCAAATTGATTAGATCCTGTTAGTAGACTTCTGAAGGACACCCACACTCGTGTCCTGGAGCTATCGTAATTCCTTCATCTTTTTAATGTTAGTCGTGAAGCTGAACCACTAATACACACACACACATGCACACATACACACACACACACACTCACACACACAGGGGGGACAGAAGAACCTGACATATTTATTTTATTCTATCAAGGAGGAGAACATTCAGTGATTTTCACTAAATTCTTATCTTTTAAAAGTTATAACCTATTTCCAAGTCCTTGTCTTACAAAATAATGCCAAGGATGTATATTTGTCAAACAATAAGATTATCTCTGGATATTTACATGCTTGTCTGTATGTTATTCAAGGCTAACAATCTGGGTCTTTATAATGTGTGTTTAGATAATGATAAGAATGTGACAACACTTTTCTTAAGGTATACTTACAGAGGTAAAATCCCCAAGGTTGGAAACTGGAAGAATTGGAAAATGTTCTTATTATGTACTTAGAATAATACAGCAATAGGACCCTTCAGAACTGTATTTTTTGTGGAACACTGAAAATTAGCACTGATTCATGGTGGGAAACTGGTAAGTGGTATTACACTCTAAATCTGACATAGTAAGCTCTGGCTCATAAACCACATCTAGCCTGTGCTTTATTTTGCAAATGAAGTTTTATTGGAACATCTAGTCATTTACCAATGGTCTGTGGTTGCTTTTATAATAAAATGGCAGAACAGAATAACTGTGACAGAATTTGTATGATCAACACAGCCATAAATATTCACCATCTAGCCTGTAGAGAAAAATTTAGGTAAAGTTCCATTCCGTATTTAGATAGAATTCTACCTCTCTTGACAGTGATAGATGACCTTCCCATGAAGTTAATAGAATGCTACTGTTTCTATTAGCTTAATATCTAAATGCCTAGTTATTATACTTAACAAGGGATTTCAATGAGTATGGTAGTATTTTACCAATTTTTATGGTCCTGTGAAACTTCTGGAGAAATGTTTTCTTAAATTCACTGTGGAATATTCTGACCTTGAATTTCTGTTAAATTTTATTAATCATTTTAAGAACCCTAGTGAACATTTTGAGAAGTGTGAGAGGTCCAGAGAAGACAATTTCCAAATAACTGCTAAATAAACATTTCTTTCTGTTAAGCATAATAACCATAATTATGCACACTCGGATTTGGTAGCTAAATCCTACCAATTAGCATATATCAACCTACCACATTCCTTCCCCAGTGAATTCAGAGCATTTGTTTTGTTATCCTCTCCAGATCACACTATCTAAAATGCTCATTTCGCTAAAATCTGGCAGCTACACAGGTCTCTCAGTGAGGATAAGTCAAGACTCCATGTGTGATATAGCATCCTTGAGTTTGTGTGTTGTGTTTATGTGTTTGTTGTGTTTCCATACCCATGCCTGGGTATGTAACAGCAAACATACATTTGTTTCTAAATTCAACTACTCTTCATAGCCAGTACCTACTTTCTCAGCAGTACTATCCACTTATGAAAAGCAATAAATACCATCCAGTTTCCTAGTCTTTCAGTTTTTAAAATCTAATCCTCTAATATCTCTCAATAGTTATGCAATCTAGGTACTTCTATGAAATTAAACTGCTATCTCGAGAAGACTTCTGGGAAGATGGCGACCAGGTGAGCAGCAAAGGAGGGATCCTCCCTGATAGACACCTGCATCTCGAGACAGACTTGGCGAGTGCAAATGCTGGGACCTCGGCTGGAAAGATAAAACTGAATGTGTTTTTCTGTGCTGCTGGGGGAGACGCGGCAGGGCGGCCCAAATTGCCATGGCAAGATGCGGGAAAACCCGGACCTCTAGGCACCAGAGACGCTCGACGCTGCGGACAGGAAGCAGCTCAGCTGGGTCTGAGCGCCCTGGGGGCACAGCCCGCTGGATCCTTCCCACATCCCGAACATGCACGGCTTCCCAGCGACTGCGGCCAGAAATCGGCATTTTACCAGTGACAGCATGGGGTGGTTTCAGAGCTCGCATGCCTCAGGTAGACTACGAAAATCTGAGTGCCGAACCAGGATCACGCTCCGATCCCAGCCCCGCAACCAAGGCCCTCAGCGGCCTGCAGTCCATGGCCGAGGTGGTGTGAGGAGCCCAGAGGAGCGGAGCATCCCGCTCCCTCCCCCAGGCTCGGAGAGCACGAGGAAACATAAGCGGTGGGGAGCAGCGGTTCACGAGAATACCACAAAAAACTGGCACTTTGGAACCTTCCTGCCTGCAGGGATTCCGAAACTGGTGAGCTATCTGCAAGCAGCAAACAGATGAACGAGTGGGGGAGGAGCTCCATCCCTATGCCTGCAGGGAAACCTGGGAGGGCAGGGGAGTGGTCTTACACAAGCCACCCAGGTCTCTCCGTAGGGAGTAGCTCACCACACAAACCAGCATATGAAGAACCTTTTAGGCAGAACTCACAGCAGAAAGCTTAAGGGACATTCTCCCGAAGAGAAGGAGTCATTGGAGGAGCCTTTGCAACAGACCTTTGCCTGGTGAACTGCCTGGGTAATTTATTGTTCAATATTTTGAATCTCATACCCCAAAAATGGGAAGACAGAAGAACAAAACGCAGTCTCAGAACTCAACGCCACCCAGAACAAGTCCTGGATGCGAGGATACAGGGGAACAAGGAAGCCACATAGCTGCAAATTGTGAAATGATTGCATCCAAAATGAAGAAACAACTCCACCAGGCCATACAAGAGCTTAAAGCAGAAATAAGCCACATACATGCAATGATCTCTCGGACAAAAATGAACTGAAACCTATAATGGAAGAAATGTTCCATACACATAGAGAAGAAATAGATAAAAGATTAGAAGAAAATAGCAAACAAATGGAAACGTTATAAGAGCAATTTAGGAATGAATTGCCAAGAATAAAACAGGTCCAAAGAGATTGCCAGGATTTGAAAACTTCCACTGAAAGCTTGCAAAATCGCTTAAATGAAACCAAAGACAGAATTTCAGACCTTGAAGACAACATGGCAGCTTATGAGCGTGAAAGGAAGGATCTCAAAAAATCATCAAAGACCCAAGAAAAATCAATGCAACAGCTGCAAGATGAGGAAAAACGCAATAATATTCGAGGAATAGGAGTCAGTGAAACAGCAAGAGACCACACAAATGATATAAAAAGAATATTTGCTGAAATAATAGCAAAAAATATCCCAAACAAGGTAAAAGATACTAAAGTACAGTTAATCGAGGCATATAGAACCCCAACGTTCCATAACCCAAAGAAAACCACACACAGATATATAATAGTCAAGATCTCAGATATCCAGCAAAAGAACAAAATATTAAAAGCTGCTAGAGAAAAGAAACAGATCACCTATAAAGGAGAGCTCATCAGAATCACAGCAAACTTCTCAATGGAAACCATGAAATCAAGAAGCGCTTGGTGTGAGATATTACAGATTCTGAGGCAAAACAACTTCCAAACCAGACTGATGTATCCTGCAAAACTATCCTTCAAATTCAATGGAGAAATAAAATATTTCCCCGACAAAGAAGAAATGAAGAACTTCATGAGTGCCAAACCAGCACTGCAAAAAGCACTAAAAAGTATTCTAGACAGAGAAAAAAAGAGACCACAATACCAAGAACAATGATAGAAATAACTCCCTAAACAGAACAAGTGTGTAAACAGACAGGAAAGAAAGAAAAAAACAACAAGTCAATAACATGACTAGAATAAGCTAACATAAAACCATTAATGTAAATGGCCTCAACTCACAAGTTAAAAGGAAAGATTGGAAGAGTGGATTCAGGAACATAATCCAATGATATGCTGTATACAGGAAACACATTTTACTCAAAAGGATATCTACAGGTTGAAAGTTAAAGGTTGGAAAAAATTCTCCATGCAACAGGTCCCCAGAAAAAAGCAGGGATACCTAATATGTTTGCAAACAATGTAAACATCAAACCAAAAACAATCAAAAGAGATAAAGAAGGCCATTACATACTAGTCAGGGGAAAGCTGCAAGAGGAAGAGGTAACAATCCTAAACTTTTATGCACCAAACAATGGAGCACCAAAATTTACAAATAAAATCTTAACAGACATGAAAAATCAAGTAACTAATAACACTATTGTAATAGGGAACCTAAACACCCCTCTGACGCAAAGAGACAGGTCAACCGGACAGAAACTCAGCAAATAAATAACAGACCTGAAACAAAAGTGTGAACAAATGGACTTAGTAGATATATACAGAGTGTTCCACGCCACAACATCAGAAGGCACATTTTTCTCAGCTGCACATGGGTCTTTCTCTAAAATACACCACATTCTAACCCATAGAGCATATCTACCTAAATGCAAAAGAATTGAAGTTATCCCATGCATATTATGGGACCACAATGCAATGAAATTGGAAATTAATGACAAAGAGAACTCCAAAAACCACATAAACACTTGGAAATTAGAGAACAACCTCCTGAATAACCAATGGGTCACACAAGAAGTTAAAGAAGAAATTTAAAAATACCTACAAATACATGAAAACGCAAGTACAATCTACTGGAATCTTTGGGATGCAACGAAAGCAGTCCTCAGAGGGAGATGTATAGCAATGAACTCATATATAAAGAAAACAGAAAGAGAGCAAATAAATAGCCTAATGCTACACCTCAAATTCTTAGAAAAAGAACAAAAAGCCAAACCAAATGCCCAAAGAAGGGAGATTACAAAACTCAGGGCAGAAATTAATGAAACTGACATGAATAAAACTCTACAAAAAATTAGTGAATCAAAGAGTTGTTTCTTTGAAAGAATAAATAAAATTGATAAACTCCTAGCCAACCTTATCAAAAAAAGAAGGCAAAGATCACAAATTCATGCAATAAAGGATGAAAAGGATGAAGTCACTACGGATCCCACAGAAAACCAAAAGACCATTAATACCTACTTTGAAAATCTTTACTACTATAGGACAGAACATACTGAAGAAATGGACAGATTCCTAGAAAGGTACAAATTACCAAAATTGAATCAGGAAGACGTAAAAATCCTAAACAACCCAATATCAATTAATTAGATTGAAAACGTATTAAAATCTTACCAACAAAGAAAAGCCCAGGCCCTGATGGATTCACAGCAGAATTCTATAAAACATTCAGAGAAGATCTAATGCCAACACTCTTCAAACTCCTCAATGAAATCAAAAAGGAAGCAACTCTCCCTAACACATTTCTGGAGGCAAGTCTTATACTCATACCAAAACCAGAGAAGGACCCAACCAAGAAAGAGAACTACAGGCCAATCTCTCTAATGAACATAGATGCAAAGATACTCAACAAAATACTGGCAAATAGAATACACGGAATCATAAGGAAAATTATACACCACGACCAGGTAGGATTCATTCCAGGAATGCAGGGATGGTTCAATATTCACAAATCAATAAATGTAATACATTACATTAATACAGTCAAAGACAAAAACAACATGATCATCTCAATAGATGCAGAAAAGGCTTTCGATAAAGTCCAACATACATTCATGTTAAAAACCTAAGAAAAAATAGGAATAGACGGCCTCTACCTCAATCTGATCAAAGCCATCTACAACAAACCAACAGCAAACATCATACTAAATGGACATAAACTGAAAACTTTCACTTTAAAGTCAGGAACAAGACAAGGATTTCCATTCTCACCACTCCTATTCAACATAGTTCTGGAAGCATTAGCCAGAGCAATCAGACAAGAGAGAGAAATAAAAGGAATAAGAATAGGAAAGGAAGAAGTTAAACTATCACTATTTGCAGATGACGTGATGCTATACATGGAGGACCACAAAAACTCCACAAGAAACCTCCTGGAATTAATTGACAAATTCAGCAGCGTAGCCGGATACAAAGTCAACAACCAAAAATAAAGAGCATTCCTATACACGAACAACAAACCGACCGAGAGAGAAATTGAGGAAACCATACCTTTTACAATAGCAACCAAGAAATTGAAATACTTAGGTATCAATCTAACAAAGAATGTGAACGATTTATTCAGTGAAAACTACAGTACTCTGAAAAAGGAGATTGAAGAGGATTTCAATAAAGGGAAAAACATACCCTGCTCACAGTTAGGGAGAACTAACATCGTGAAAATGGTCATACCACCAAAACCGTTGTACAGATTCAATGCAATTCCCATTAAACTACCGTTAGCATACCTCACAGATCTAGAGAAAATATGCCGCAAATTCATCTGGAACCAGAAGAGACCCAGAATAGCAAAAGCAATCCTGGGCAATAAGGACAAGTCAGGTGGAATCACAATCCCTGACCTGAAATTATGCTGCAAAGCTACTGTAATAAAATCAACCTCGTACTGGCTAAAAAACAGACCTGAGTATCAATGGAACAGACTGAAAGATGCAACCACAACAAAAAACCCACTCAGCTACCTAATATTTGACAAAGGGGTCAACCAAACTCACTGGAAAAAAGAAGGTCTGTTTAATAAATGGTGCTGGAAAAACTGGCTTCCCTCTTGCCGAAAATGAAAATAGACCCAAGTCTATCACCGTGCGACAAACTCAGGTCAAAATGGATCACAGACCTCAACATTAAAACAGAAACTCTAAATCTATTGGAAGAGAAAGTAGGTCAAAATCTTGAAGACATAGGAGTAGGCAGAGAGTTCATGAACAAAAATAAAATTGAAGGGAAACACTTCAAAGAATCAACAACTGGGACCTCATCCTACTGAAATGTTTTTGTACATCTAAAGAAATCACCAGCAAAGTAAAAAGAAAACCCACAAATTGGGAAAGAATCCTAGCTGGCTGTCCCGCAGACAAAGGACTGCTATCTAGAACATACAAAGAATAAAAAACATGTACTTGTCCAAATTCAAAGACCCAATCCTGAAATGGGCATCTGAGATGAATACACACTTCTCAGATAAAGAAATACAAATGGCAAATAAATATATGAGAAAATGTTCCACATCCTTAGTCATTCGAGAAATGCAAATAAAAACAACATCTAGATTTCATCTCACCCCAGTAAGACTGGCCAGTATGAAAAAATCATCCAATAACAAATGCTGGAGAGGCTGTGGAGAAATAGGGACTCTATTACACTGCTGGTGGGAATGCAGACTGGTGCAACCACTGTGGAGAGCAGTTTGGAGATTTCTCAGCAAACTAGGTCTAGAGGTTCCATTCAAACCAGCTATTCCCCTTCTGGGTATTTTCCCAGAAGATCTGAAAACATCATATCACTCTGATATATGTGCACCCATGTTTAT
>PVLD010032598.1:0-14470 GCA_004027595.1 Dinomys branickii
CTTGCTTGTGGTATGTTTTTCTCTAACCACACCCAACTACAAATGTAGGAAGTATGGGGCAGGAAGAGAGTTAGGTTTACCCAGAGTAGAGCGTTTGTTCCCCAAGTGTCAAAAAAGACAGTGAGCTAGGATGATAGTGTTTGGGTTTGAAATGACCCTCTAAGGCCCATATGTTGAAGGCTTTGTTTCAAGACCACGGGGTGGACTTGAAGTGGTGAGGCCCAGTGGAAGGAGATTAAGTCACTGAGGGTCTGTCCTTGAAGGGAACACTGGGATCCCAGCCCCTTATTCTGACTCTTGCTTTGCTTCCCAGCCATTGTGAAGTAGAGTCCTTTACCACCTGTTCCTGCCGTGATGTATTGTGTCCAAAATGACCAGGTGACTATGGACTGGAACCTCTAAAACTGTGAGCCAAAATAAACCTCCTTTCAAACTGATTATCTCAGGTATTTCATCAGAGGGCTACAAAGCTGACTGACATACACAGAGCTTCCTGTTTTCAGTGTATGAGAAAGCGACTGTGATGTAGTAATGTTTAATCCCTCAAGTTGCAATAGAATGGGGGTTTTGAAGTCAGAGGAGGAGTCAGAAATGTTCTGTAAACAGTAAGAAAAAATAAAGAGGATGACTAGCCAATTTTTAAACCCAGAGGTGACAGGAGTGAGACAGAAACAACACTCATTGCCCTTTCTCAAATTGCTACTGGGTAGCAGTGTCCTTCAGTTAGAACAGGAAAGTCAGGTATATATTTAGGGAAAAGGCAAAGAGTGTAGGAGACTTGACTGATGATTGACCATGAGTCTCAAAATGTACAGTTCAAAAGCCTGGGATTTGGGTAGAGCCCAAGACTGAGTCACTCTTGGGGATCTGCAGAGGCATTTGTGAATATGAAGCTCTGCTGCTGGCCGAAGTACACAGGGATGGTATTGGTCCTGATGGTCTCTGAGGAACCGGGTCATTAAAGGCAGGCACACTTCCTGTTTTAATCCCTTTTTGATTCCTGCAGAATACCTGGAGTAGGATAACATGTAAAGGAAAGGGATTTATTTGGTGTGCTGTTCTAGTAGCTGAAAAGCCCAAACACCATGGCACTAACATTTGGTGATGGCCCCTTGGCTGTGTCCCAACAGGGCAGACAATCACATAAAGTGAGTTTACGTGAAAGTGATGAATAAAAGAGAGACAAACCAAAGGAAACTGTCAGGCTTTACAACAACCTGCTTAGATAGTAACTCAGTCTTGCAAAACTTAATCTACCTTGCATAACAGGCAGTAATCCCTTCCCAGTGCTCTGACTCCATGACTCAAAAGGCCTCTTTTTAAAAAGCCTCTTCAAGGCCCTATCCCTTCTCGACATCACTACACTGGAAGCCTAAGACATGAGTTTGGGTGAGGACAAACCATATTTAACCTGCAGCACCCCCTTCTTGCAATTGGTCTAATCTAGGGTGATGAGGGCTTGAATAAGGTCTGTGACAGTATAGTGAGGGACAGAGATGAATAACAGAGCCATCACAAGGGTAGTGCTGGCACAATAAGAAAGCAACAAATTTGACTCTGATCTTTCTGGTCTAAGTGACTAAAACCACAGAGACAGTACCTAAAGCAAAAAATTCAACAGAAGACCAGGGCAAGGACAATAATTAGTTGAGTTAAAAGAATGATTATCATAGGATCAAATTAACTTAAGAACTTAATGATGTTTTCAAGCAATAAAAATGTTTTGACTAGACAATCAGTGAAATTGCCTTTCTTTCTGAAAAATAGCTTTGAAGCTTTAGCCCAATCTAGAAGGACTAGAGAAGTAATATTAAAGCATTACTGAGCAATGCTGAAAAAATGCCTGAGGTGGGTTTTCTTTTCTTATCTCAATCTAGTATTTTCTCAATGCATATAGGCATTGGCATATGACCTTCCAATTTGGCCGTTAATAATCGTCTAAGGTAAAAGCAAATAAAAACCACAGCGCAGGCCGGGCGTGGGGGCACATGCCTGTAATCTCAGCCTTCGTTCGGGAGGCTGAAGCAGGCGAATTGCTTTGAGTTTGAGGCCAGCCTGGGCTACAAAGTGAATTCAAGGTCAGCCTGAGGCAGTGAAACCCTGCCTCAAAAAAGACCAAAAAACCCAAAACAAAACAAAACAAAAAACCAAGTGCCAGCAAGATTATGGAGCATCTAAATCTCCCACACACTGCTGGTGAAAGTATAAATTGATACAACTGCTCTTTCGGGTCTTCCTTTCCAAGATGACGGAAAAAAGGAGGAACAACAATCGTGACAGAAAGGTCATACTCCACTGCCGCGGTCACGTGCAGCCTATTTGCTGCACGGACTGCGCCCGGTGCATTCCCAAGGATAAGGCCGTTAAGAAGTTCGTCATTCGTCATTCGAAACGTAGTAGAGGCCGCCGCTGCCATCAGTGACATTTCCGAAGCGAGTGTCTTTGACGGTTCTGTGCTTCCCGAGCTCTATGTGAAGCTGCGCTACTGTGTGGGTCGTGCCATTGACAGCAAAGTGGTCGGGAGTCCATCTCGTGAAGCTCGCAAGGGGTGAACCACTCCACCCGGATTTAGACTTGCTGGTGCTGCCCCATGACCTCCACCAAGGCCCAAGTAAAGAGCTGGGTCTTACTGGACTGAAGAGTGTCAGCTTTGGCAGTGCATATATTAATGGACTGAAGAAAACTATCTCTTGGGAAAGAAATAATAACGTGGATGTTATACTTTAAAAATAAAAAAATAGGTACAACTACTTCCTATAGCTATTTGGCAGTATTTACAAAAAATAAACATACACATAACAGCAACTACACTCAGGTATAATACCTGTATATAGGCTCACAACAGTGCTTTTTATAAAAGTCTTAAACTGGAAATCATCCAAATGTCTATCAATAATAGAATGGACAGATAAATCCATTTAATTAATTCATACATTGGAATACTCAAAACAATGAGCATGTGAACAATTGTACATACTAGCATGAATTTCGCAAACATAAGGTTAGGCAGAAGAAGCTAAACCACAAAAAGTAATACATACTACGTGATTCCATTTATATAAAGTAGAGGTCATTAAACTGTGGCCCATGGCCTAGCCACCTGTTTTTATAATTAAAGTTTTACTGGAACATAACCATGCTCATTCATGTGTGTATTGTCTTTGACGGCGTTAGTGCCACAACTGCAGAGTTGAGTAGTTGTGACAGAGACCATCTGGCCTGCAAGCCTAAAATACTTGCTATCTGGCTCTTTAAGAAGTGGCCAACCCTTGAAATAAAATTTAAAAACAAGCAAAATTAATCCATGGTTTCAGAAGTCAGGATAATACCTAGGACTGTAAGCATTATTATACAGTTATCCTTTTCTCAAAGCCACTAAAGAAAATTTCACCTAGACTACAGAAGTGACAAACTATTACCAATAATAATTTCTGGTTTTTATTCAGTACTGCTGTGTACATAACTGTGACCTCATTAAGATAGGTTTCCATGGACACACTTGTAAGGACTGAAGCAGTGGTAAAACATTAAACCAGAACACAAAGAATGTCTCCATAAATTTGAGACTACATCAAAATATAAATTTTATCGATGACAGTGTGTTATTGTTTTGATTGGTGGTTCTCTACCAAGAAGTATTTTGCACCCCCAAGGGACATCGACAATGTCCAGAGACGCTGATTGTCACAAGTTGGTGTGGAGGGTGCTACTGGCCTCTGATAGGTAGAGGCCAGGGATGCAGCTCAACATCCTACAATGCACAGGACAGCCCCCAACAATAAATAATTATCTAATCCCAAATGGCAATAGCGCCAAGGCTGGGAAGCCTCGTCTAATGAATGCCCGAACAATTTGGTGCCTCTGTAAGAAAGAGATATAAAGTGTTTCTAGTAATAAGATTGATTCAGTGCAGCCTGATAAAACTTTTGGCAATGATGGAAACTTTGTATATCTGCGCTGTCCAATTGCCTTGTGAGATATGAACATGAACACTTAAGTGATGAACGTTCAATATTACTTAATTTTAATAAATGTAAATAAGGCTTGCGCCAACTGTATGGGACAGTACAGGCCCAGAGCATAAACTCAGAGACTGACTCTCTGAACTAGTTATACGACTTTGGCGGCTTATTTACCTTCCCTGTGCCTGCATTTTCGCACCTATAAAATGGGGTTTAGAGTAGAACCAAGGTCAAAGGATTGTAGCAAATACTGCCCGCTGCATAGCACTGGTTATAAAAGTATAAGCTCCTCCTCCTCCTCCCGCCTCCTCCCTGTTCATGCAATGTGCTCTGCAGCACTCCCCTTCCTCAGGGCTTCAGTCACTCTCATTTCCTGCAGCAGAAGTCTAACCTTGTCAGAGTACACAACCCCTTAAAGACCTTAGCTTTTCTTCTTTCTCAGTATTATTTACCCCTATTTCTTGCCCCCAGAAAAAATTATTTATAGGCCCAAAGAAATCTTGTGTTTTGGGACTCTGTAACTTTTGTCTTTAATTGTGAAACATTTCAAACATAAAAATTATAAATAATAATACATTAAACATCCGTACATCCACCTACCATTTTGCAATATTTTTATTCAGATTACTTTTAACACTTGAGCACTTAAAAACTTACGAAAAATTTTGAGCAAACACAAAAGTATATAGACTAGTACAATGAATTTCTATCACGTAGCTTGAATTATCAAAATTTTGCCAATATTATTGTTCAAGATCTTTTAAGAAAAAAGACAGATGCAGTTGAAACTAAGAATTTAATCATGGATTAATTTTGAATTTTTAGTGTTCTGGATCTATTGACATGATATATATTTTTCACTTTAATCTGTTATTGTGGTGCATTACATTAAAAGGTTTTCCTTTTTAATAGATAGAACTTATTTTAAATGTATTTTCCTAGCAAAAGGTTTAGATTTCTTTTTTTAAAAATCTAATGGGTTTATTATTGAACTCAGGACCTTGTGCTTGCCAGCCAGGCTCTGTGCTGCTGAGCTATCTCCCCAGCCCTAGATTTTTTCTTTTTCATTATTTTAAAACTTTTTTTATTAGTACATATTGCAGTACGTAATGTTCACATTTACTGTGGGGCATTGGTACACATACATAACTCACAGATTAATAGATTTTCTTATGTATTATTCCTCGTATTTCTATAGAAAACCCTATTTCACCATAAATTATAAATTATTATTTTTATACATTACTATATTTGAATTCCTCATATTGTGTTTAAATTTTTACAGGATTATTTTAAATGAAACTGGTTAATTTTCTTTTCCATGCTTCTTTTTTTTTTTTTTTAATCTTTTTGAGACAGGGTTTCACTATCCAGTTCAGGCTGGCCTTGAACTCACTTTGTAGACCAGGCTGGACTCAAACTTGCAACGATCCTCCTGCCTCAGCCTCCTGAGTGCTGGGATGACAAGCGTGTGCCATCACGCCCAGTCTCTCATGCTGTCCTAGTCCTGCTTTAATATAAATGCACTGGATGTTGAAAATATATAGTCTTTATATTTTAGGCACAAGGCTTTACATTACATATTTGAACAAATTTGTTTTTTCTGTTTTATAAAAATTCTAATTTTATATTCAACTTATATAGTCTACGTGATTAATTTTAGATTCTGTTGGGATTTAAGCATGTCCCTCAAGGATTCATAAGCTGGAAGCCTGATCTGTGTGGCAGTGCGGAGGTGTTAGAGTCTTTTAAAAATGGGGCTTACGGCTTTTTTTATTTTTTTCTCTCAAGACAGCATCTCACTGTGTAGTTCTGGCTGGCCTGAAACTCATGATGATCCTCCTGCCATGGCCTCCAGAGTGCCAGGATTGTAGGCGTGCACCATTCCACCTGTCTGAGGCTTACAGATTTTCTAAACTTTAAACTTGTTTTCAGATCAGCTCAATTCCACCTTGGATGAAGGTAATCTTTCCCTACTCTAATTCTCTGCCAAAAGAAAAAGTAAATTCTGGAGGAAGGTAACACTACAGTTTCCACTGAGCTAGACACACAGATTATCTTCACAATATTTTATACAAGATATCTGACATTTTCCAGGTATGGTAGTGAACACCTGTAATCACAGCCCTCAAGTAATTGAGGCAGAAGAACTGCCATGAGTTCAAGGCCTGGACTGCATAGTGAGTTGAAGGCCAGTCTGAACTACACAGTGAGACCCTGTCTCAAACAACAACAACAAAACAATAAATCTGACATTCAAGTGGAAATAACCAGGCATGCATATAAAACTTATCAAGTGATTACAATGAATAAAAAGCCAGACCAAACGGGATCCAAAAATCAGAATTATTAGACGTAGACTTTAAAGTAATTATGATTCACCTTTTTAATAAGAGGACAAGATGCACAATATGTAAATAGATGGGCTCAACACTAAATAGAATAGAGGGGCTGGGGGTATAGCTCAGTGGTGTAAGCGCTTGCCTGGCAAGCGCAAAATCCTGAGTTCGATCCCCGGTACCGGAAAAAATAAAAATAAAAAATAAAAAAAAAAAAAACTAAATAGAATAGAGCATGAATTGGATGATAGTAAAGAGAGAAAGAAGCAAGAATCATATACGGCCCTGCATGGGAATAATTGCTGTACTGGGGGAGAAGGACTGTTCCTTCTCTCCATCCAGTGACTAAGCAGGAGCGTTTTCTGCTGTATTGGTGATGTTCTATTACTTGAAGTGAATAATGGTTATGAGGTAATATTCACCTTGTGAAAATTCATAAAATGCGCATGTAAAATTAATAAAACTTGGAATTTATGCACTGTGTTAGTAAGCTCCCCAGTACTGTGACAAATCCTTGATATGATCAATCTATAAAAAGAAAAGTTTTATTTGTCAGAAAAAGACAGGAAGAAGAAGTGGGGCCCGGTGCAAGGTGACTAGGTCACTGGGGGCACCGCCTTTGAAAGGGAGTAATGCTGGCCTTATCGAGCGAGTTAGTTCGCAAAAGGAGTTGTTATACAGATACCCAAGCTGGCCTCTCCCCGGTGTCTGGCTTTGTCTCTCTAGGTGATGTCTACACATTCTCCTGCCACTGTGATGCCGCCCACCATGAAGGCCTCGCCAGAGCCAAGCAGATGTCAATACCGTGCTCTGAAAACTCCAAAACTGTGAGCTAACTAAGCCTCTTTTCTTTATAAAGTACCCAGAGCCAGAAAATGTATAGCAACAGAAAATGAATTAGCACGTACTGGCTTGGGTTTGTACATTCAATATAAATCATAAAAGTTTTATTAAATTCTTCACAGTATAATTAAAGATCATAGGATTCTTTGTAATTCTATCAGTGTGAAACTATGTTGTGACTTGAATAGAAGTTTATGAAATAGTACCATTTCTTTATTTTAAAACTGTGTTTTATTTAGCTATGATTTTAATAATTCTATATGGTCAGATTTTTTTTAATCAATGTGCTAGTTTCCATGATTTGTTGAGATAATCTGTAAATATTTCTGATGATTATTGTTGTGTTTGGACCAATTTTATCTTCTTAGCATTTATTTTCTGCTTATAATGCCTCCCCCACTTTTTTGTTTTTTTAAGACACAGTCTCGCTATGCAGTGCAGGCTGGCCTTGAGCGTACTTTGTAGCCCAGGCTGGTCTTGAACTTGCAATGATCCTCCTGCCTCAGCCTCCTGAGTGCTGGGATTACAGGTGTGTGCTACCACAGCCAGCCACTCATTTTTGGTTTTGACTTATTTTTTTTCCTTGCAATGTCCAACACACAGGATCCAAGGAGGTTCCCACTGAGATAGCGAACTTAACTCACCCTACCCATAGAATAAATTCATGGGTTCACTGATTCGCACTGTGAAAAAAGAATTTTTAGAAAGCATCAGTAAGAGGCATAAAGGAATTTATTTACTAGGCATAAATTTAAAAGTACACACTCAAAGAAATAGAGTACATGCCACAGAGAGAGAGAGTATTTTCATGGAGCTGGGTTATTTCCTGGAACATTTGTGCTTTTCTTGAGGGGTATAGAAACCCAAAGAAAAGGTGGCCCACCTGCCCCCCAGAAGAATTTGAGTGTGGTGGGTCTGCAAGGAACACAGCATAAATTAATCAGACGAAGGCTGATATGAATCCCTGTCTTGGTTACTTTTCTCTTGATGCTAAGACAAAATACCCAACTCTCAAAATGAAGGAAGGAAAGGTTTATTTAGCTTACAGTTTGTGGAGGTTTCCGTCCATACCTGGCTGGCTCTGAGGCACAGTGGCACATGGCACAGAGCAAACTTTCATGGCGGTAGAACATAGCAAAAATAACAAGAGCAAAAGGAAGGAATGAGGGGCAAGCAGCCTCTTTCCTTCAGGCTACCCCCACCCAGGGGGCCTGTAGCTCTCACACAATCTCCATGCCCTCCTCTTCCACAGGCTCAGCATGTATACAAAGTAAGCACCTGGCTTTCTGCTGAGTCACTCTGCCAAAGTCTAGACTCCCCAAGTTGACACAATGTATCAACCATAACAATCCCCTTTGGTAACTATAACTGGGTCCCAAACATTGCAGTCTTCTTTAAAGTATAAATTTTAGCCATGATTTTTCTTGTCTTATTTCTACCTGTCTTTATTTCTTCTATCCTACCTCACTTCTACTTGTTTGAGAATGATAGGTTACATTTTTGGCTTTGATGGTTACCTTTAATGTTTACATTCACATTTAATTATGTTTTTCTTTAAAAATCTAAAGCTATTTAGTGTTTTATCCCCTCCTAAACATAATATAAATCTCCTTATCTATTGAATGGCCCCTCTCCCCATAATACATATGCTGTTATCTAGAGTACGGTTTTACTTTGTATTTATTACAGTACTGGGGATTTAATCCAGGGCCTCACACATGCTAGGCAAGAGCTCTACCAGAGCCACCTCCCAGCCCTTTTTGTTTTATTTTGAGGGTCTTGCTAGGTTGTCCAGGCTGACCACAAACTTGGGATACTCCTGTCTCAGCCTCCTGAGCTAGGATTCCTGGTATGTGCCATCACACAGAGATGCTTTCACTTTTTTTAAGACAATAAGTTGTTTTCTTTTCAAGGTATTAGTCAATGGATAGTTAAATTTGCTGATATATTTTATCAGTTTCTGTTTTCACTACTGTTATGTACCATGCCTTCCCTCTGGGCTTACTCTGTTGAAGTGTATACTTTAATAATTCTTTTACTGAGTGGGTGGGTGGGTGACAAATTCTCCTAGCATGTAGGTTAATCCCATTTTTAAATGATGTAAGTATAAATGTCTAGATTGCAGCAATTTTCCCTTAATCTTATTGCATTGTCTTTTTTTATTTTAAAGAGAATAGTAAAAGAAGAACAGTAGCAAAATACCAACATCATAGACAAAAACAAAGCAAAGCAAAAACATTAAAAATTATACAGGATTTCAAAACAAAATGATAAAAAGAATGATAGGTATTAACAGTGGTTATTAAATTACATATTGTTTGATATCATGAAAAGTCTGCTATGAGACCAACTGTACCTTTAAAAGTAAGTTTAAAAAAAAAGTAGGTTTTTACTCTGTAATAACTTTTTTGAGTTTCTCCTTATCATTGACTCTTCACAATTTCAGTTCACTCTATGTAGCTGTACCTTTTACCTTATTTGGTATTTAGCACTTTTGATCTTAAAGACTATTGTCTTTAGTTTTTTTTTTTGTTTGTTTTGGTGCTGGGAGTCAAACTCAGGACCTTGTACTTGCCAGGCAGGCGCTTGTGCCACTGAGCTACATCCCTGGCCCCTTTGTTTTGAAAACTTACTATTACATCTTTTTTCTTTTTTCAGCACGGAGGATTGAACCCAGTAGCATTCTACCATTGAGCTACATCTCCAGACTTTTGAGATTTTTGCTTAGGCTGACCTCAGGTTTGAGGTTCTCCTGCTTCATCCCCCCAGAGTGCTGGGATTACACGCATGCGCTGCGTGCCTGGCTCCAGTATTGCTCCTTTTATTTGCCACGTTTCTCAACTATCCTTTCTTTTTTTTTTTTTTCGGTGGTACTGGGGATCGAACTCAGGACCTTGTGCTTGCCAGGCATGCGCTTATGCCACTGAGCTATATCCCCAGCCCCTCAACTACCCTTTCATATTAACTTTTAATCTTGTTTTTCTCTATAGTCTGTTTTAGGAGAGTTCATCAGGACCGCTTTTCGTCCACCAGATTGTCCCTTTCACAGTGACTGGTCTAGAGTTTGTTCCATCTATTATGTTTTTAGACTTTCTATTTTTAATTGTTTAACTGATTTATTTTCATATCCACATGTGCTTGTTTCTTTTCTGTTTATTTTTATTTGTAATTTCACTCTCTTGAATAAAGATTATTCTTTCATTCTTGTGTTTGAACATCCAAACACATATTTTAAAATCTTTGACAGACTATTCCATTAAGTTATTGGTGCCTGCAGTAAATTTATTGTCAGATTACTGGTGTGTAGTTTATCTTTCTTCACTGTAGATTTCTTTGGCTTGGGGCTCTTGGCTGACAAGGGAATGGGTCTCCAGCTTCCTGTCTTTAACCTATTCTCTCTAGCATTTTTGCTATTTTCACCCCACCTCTGGGACTCCAGTACAAAACCAGGTTTTATGACAGCATATCCAGGGTCTTGTCGATGGTATTCAATGGGTGAGTTGATTTAGTTCCAGGACCTAAGAAAGAGTCTTCCCACCATCCTAGACCTATGGCTTACCAAAAGCTATAACACTTACAAATTGTTGACAATTGATTTTTTTCCCCTTTAGGGTCTTTCCTAGACGGGAGGGGGGATTTGCCATCCCAGCCACTGATGGCCGCCATCCTCCTCGCATGGATTTTCTTTTGCTCCCTTTACCCTACAGAACCCCCTCAGCTTCCAGGTCCAGATCCTCCCAACCTGAGGCTTTACATCGCCATCACTTTCTCTCTGTTCTCTTTCTGTCTAAGCAGTTGTTTCTCCTGATTTTAAATTCAGCTACATGAGTTTTTCTTTTGTATTTGTAGAAGTTAAGGCTTTGGACTAGAGGGCTTGCATCACATGCTGGCTAACCAGGAAGTCAATTTCATAACTTTTCACAAGTTGTTCCTTTTTCTATGACACATTTCTAATACTCTTTTATATTCAAATCAGCAAAACTGCTCCGAATCGCCTCCATGTAAATAATTCTTTTTCCAGATAAATGACATCTACATGATGGATTCTTTTTCGCCTTTTACTATCTTGTAATTCCTTTTCTTACCCTCTATCCCTTAAGGACCTGAATCACATTCCAGAGTTATCTTTGCACCTTCTGGAGCTTAGCAAATTTGTCTAGCACATGGTAGGTACTCAATAAAAATTTATTTATTAAACTGAGTAAAATAGAGCAGAGACCCTGAACAAGTTCTAGAGGACTGTGTTTTAAATTCTTATAACCAACCTCTTCAAGCTATTGTAATGCTTTGCTACTGTCTGAGCATGGGTTTAAATTAGAATGGAAAGGGCAGGGTTCACGAGCTGTTTCACAGTCACTGGGGCTGGCTGACATATGAGACATGGTGTAGAACGGGGCACAAGAAAGCAGACAATGCTGGAATTAATCTCAAAGTTTCTAACTCAGATGAGTAGGTACCTGATAATGTTAACCAACAAAGTAAACGTTGAACAGATTTAGAGCAAATATAATGAGTATAGTTGAAGATACACTGAATTTGATAAGCTTTTCATACTTCATGTCTATGTGTCAGATTGACATAGGAATGTCATATTTATAACATTTTTTGGAAAAATCTCCGATCAAAAACTTTCATCTGGAATGTAAATGGCGTAATATTTTGATAAAGTTATTGGAAATTATCCACAACAATTTAGGAGATGTAATAAATAAAAACATCTTGTGTAAAATTGTCATTCTCCCACAGTTTGCATAATTTCTCTTGATGAGGCATATAACTGTTGAAGCATTTGCTTAATTGATAATTTGTGCATAATTTTCTAAACTTTGGAACATAATTATCATCACTTGTGTTGGAGTTAACATTGAAATGAAACACTTTGGCAAAATGTTTCAGACATCAACAAAGTTTTAAAGACAGCAAATAAGGAAGAAGAAAGAGAAATTTTTTGATTAACATAAGAACACCAGGCTTCTGCCAAGCTCTATACAACTTAGCTCATCTCAGGGTGAAATAAATTTAGGCATAAATAGAGCGTTAATCTAAAAGACATCTGAGCAAGAATTTAATGAGGTAAACCAAGATCAGAAGACTTTACTTTTAATTTAGATTTTTTATTATCTACTTGAATGTTGACAAGCCAACAAAAATCTCCATACCTCAGTTTCCTTAGCTTTCAAAAGAATTACCATTAAGGATCTTTCCAATTCTTCCAGTCTGTTATAGTCTATGTGTCACCTTATTTTTCAACTTCTTACTCATTCATATCTTCCCTGTCTACCTCATAGGTCTATTGGGAGTATTAGATGAGACGATGCAAGTAAAGGAGTTTTGAGAATTTAAAGATGCTTTGCAAAGGCAAAAGGTAAAGATGATACAGGATTTTTAAATCATATTGATGAAATGGTTTTGAAATTGAGCAGGACTAGGTTGGCTACTAGCAGAACTTTACTTCACAAATGGTTAAACTGAGGCATACAGTAGATCTAAAAAAGAATCTTTGCACTGCAAGGGATTTAGACAGTGCTCAAATTAAGAAACCGAGTTCCAGTTGTGTGTAGTGGCACACTCTGGGGCGATTGCAAGTTCAAGCTCAGCCTGGGCAACTTAATGACTTAAGGATTTTGTCTCACAATAAAAAAGGCTGGGGTTATAGCTTAGCAAAGGCCCTGGTTGAATCCCTTTGGGAGTGGGGAGAATAAGCAATAAGAAAGAAGCTGAGTTCCAAGATGTAGAACCAAAATGTCACAGAGAAATAATGCCTTGTATTAGGTTACTATTATTACATACATATGACCTCAAACTTTCAGCAGTCGTGTTATTTCTTGCATGGTTTCTGTGCATCAGGAATTCTGCAAGAGCTCACCTGGGAGGTTGTAATTTAAGGTCATTCATTGGGTATAGTGAAAAGGTGGCTGGCGCTGGCCAGGCAGGGAGCAGGCAGCGGGTCGGAGCAGCTGGACTGATCAGGATTCAGTTCTTCAGGGAGGCTCAGCAACCTTTTCTGTAGCCTCTCCAGGTGGGCTGCCTTGGCTTCCTCACAGCATGGCAGAGCCTCAGACTCTCACATAGCTGACAACAGCTTCGAGAGTATTCCAGCCAAATGGGAGGAGAGGGCCATCACCTTTCACGACTGTACCTTGAAATCCTCACAATGTCCCTATTGTTATACTCTTAACTAGTCAAAACAGTCCGAAAAGCCCACCAAATTTCTCGGAGTTAGGACCTAGATCCTTCTCCTTGATGAGAAGAGTGTCAAAATCATGTCCTAAGAAGAATCAGTGGGATGGTAGCTACTATGCAGCCCTTTTCAGAAGATGCAATCTGCCATGCCTTATTACGGTTTCTATGGCTTTTGCATTCTGAACATTTAGCATGTATGTGCTTATCAAGTTGAATGGAGCATTAAATTGTTTTTGAGTTTAAACAATTCTGAAGTTATTTAGAAGTAGTAATTTGATTACAGCACCAAAAGGAAGACCTAATCCTGAATTTTTTGTTTTCTTGAGATAGTGTCTCATTATGTAGTTCAGGCTGGCTTCGAACTCACAGCCATCTTCCTGGCTCAGCCTCCTGAGTGCTAGGATTACAGGTGTGCACCACCATGCCCAGTTGCACATTTGATTTTCTCCTCCCAACTTCTCTATCTTTCACAGTAGGAAAGTAATTATAGCTAAAAATGAAAAATAAAGCAATAAGATATAAATGTAGTGATAGTTCACTGGTTGTGTCAACTTGAGTGAGAAACACCCAGCTAAATTGGGTCACTGTAGTTCTGAGTGTAGCTGAGGGGACTGACTGAAGACAGAAGACCCATCCTAGTGTGGCTTGTTGTCTGGGTGGTATAAAGGGGAAACGAAGGAAGGCTCCCTTCTGTTTCTTCAAAGGAGCCGCAGTTTTTGCCTTCACCTTGGCCAACACCTTCAGCCTCCAGCACTGACCCTTCAGGCTTCTGGCACAGATCCTTCGGCCTCCTGATACAGACTTGCATGGGACACTGCAGTGAGCTCCAGGCCTTGGACTGGCCCCTTCAGATCTCCAGTGTGCAGACAGTGCTTTTGCCCTGTTCCACATCTGACTCTGTGGGCAACCACTGTAAGCCAGTCTTGCAAATCCTTATATATTTGTATGTCTTGCATTAAATCTGTTTCTCTAGCAAGCACTGACCAACACAAATGTGTTTTCTAGAGTTGTTCTGTCCAACTCAGTATCCACTGACCACTTGTGGCTATGGAACACTTGAAATATGGGAATGAACTGAATTTTTTACATACACTTAATTGAATTTAACTTAGCCTAATCTTTAAAAATTATTTTTTGGAGCCA